>JBAMIG010000001.1:25678881-25690064 GCA_037177335.1 Kiunga ballochi
GAGGACGTTTCAGGAGAAGCTCGAAGTGAAGCAGCTTGGACCCGACCAGCCGGACATCGCTATTATCCAGTCGTCCATTTTGGTATTGGTTTGTTGATCAAATTACACTGATCTTGGGTTTTTGTAAATGTCTATTTTGGAGTTTGGTATTAGCGCCCCCCCAAGGCAAAATTAAACCAGTCGCCACTGACTAAAACGTATAACTTTTTGCTGTGTTTAAAACATTTTATATACATAAAAATATCTGTACAACAGAGGTGTATCTTCTTCATTCGTTCATGAGCCGCAGAGATTAAAATGACCTCTGGTACTTAATCTCAGTTGTTTTTATATGAGGCCCTAAAATCTTCTATTGATTAGTTGTAAATGCTATATAATAACGATATGCTAATAAATACACTGGGACCTACAGTGAAGCCTCAGAAAAACACAATGGCTCATTTGGAAAATATGTCAGCCTGACTTCACAGGCCAACTCAGGTGCCAGGGTATATTTGTTGTAAGCTTGAGAGTCACACCCGGGGGGAAGTTATTGCGTCATGCACCACAACCCTGCCACCCATGTTCTCACATCCAAAGCAAACAATGGACCAATTACACCCTGAGATGATGTGGTAAAACTGAGGAAACGTCCTTTTCTTTTATCATATCTGGAAAGAAAGCTCAGAAACAGCAGTGAGAGCAGGTGGACGGTCACATTTCCAACCTTTATCTTTTCTTTGCTTGTAAACGAAACACTGAATGTCTTGTGAATGTTTAGCTAAACTATAAGGTGTTGTGCAAAAGCGGATTTTACACTCAGTCTATGAGTATTCATGCCGCTTATTCTAAATGTTTTGATGCACCATTGCAGTTTCTAAACGTATCAGAAAGGCTTTTTTTGCAACAGGGAAGAGATAGATTTAAAATGTGGACATTTGGTATTGGATGCTGCGGTAGATTCAGTCTAGCTAGTTGGGAAGTCAGTGTCACAGGGGCTTTCCTCTGCCTTAACAGCAGCGGCCATTACAGTGGCAAGCTCAGCTGTCGTGAGTCGCTTCCAGGTGTGAATGTGTTCAGAATATAAAACAGGGCTGTGCTGATAAAGAGCACAGAAACCTTCTTTGCATAAATTAATATTATCAGCTCTGTTCTCTGTTGTGAAAATGAATGCACTTATTTCCTATTAAATATTTTCTCTTTGTGCAATGACTTACATTATTTAGTAGTCTTTAACATGTCTGCAGGAAAAAATGACAAAGTCTTCAACTCATTACATTTTGTGTAACGGTCATTTGGAGAAGCAGCACCCGGCAGGAGTTTAAAATATGAATGTATAAAAGAAGCAGAGGATCTGTCAGAGACATAATGCGAGTCTTATAAGTTAAAGTTGTTTGTGTAGTGAGGAAGCTGGGCCCTGGCCCTGTGCACTTAAGGCAAGAGGATTAGACTCCAGAGTATTATTAGAGCTACTGATTATCCCCTTACCTGATCCGCCTAATTCTAGCTTGGGCCTATTTATTTAGCAGAAAAGTGGAAAAATGTTTGGATTGGGCTGCAGAAAGTGAATTGGCTGTGCTGTGCTTCAGCGCTCTGTCGAGTCCCACATTGACTCCTTTTGGAGTTCTCTGCTGAACTCATTAGGTCCTGGCCTTTTGTCGGCGCCTCCCCCACTGTGGGGTTTGTGTGATTAATGCACTGCTGACCACTGAGGCCAGAAGCAAGGACTTGTTTTAGTGCCAGAGAACAGCAAACAAAAGAAAATTGTCTCTGCAAATAACAGAGAAAACAGGCCTGCAAGCTGACCAGTCCCTTGACTCATTGATGATTGCACGCAGGTCAGTATCTTTTCAAGAAAGATCAGCAAAATTGTTTCCTATTCATTCCTCCTGAAGTGTACAGCTGTAATACATTTGTTTGGATGTAATTACACACCTACTAGCTCTGACCTTGTGTCGTAAAAATGGCTTAAAGGCCTGCTTCCCAGACCGGGAATAGGAAATCAAATATGAGCACAAGCTGAAACCCTTTCATTTGATCTTACCAGCATGTAAACCCATGCAGAAGAGGAGAAGAGGTAAAGGACAAAAATCTGGATAAAAACACACCTTTTAGGGGCAATAAAGCTTGTAAAAAGTTTGCTTTCATGGCTGAACACAGAAAATTGTGCCTTTGGCAGGACAGTGTGTGCGTGCACACGGTAATGTGCCTGTGCTCCATCAACCACCTGATGAGGGTTTGGACTTCTCCCAGAGTTAAGCTTAACTGTCACCCTGTCTAAAACAATGTCCCGATGCCACAAAAGCTGATTAAACAGATCTTGTGATTTTATAAAAAGAAAAATGTTAAGATTTCCAATGACTGCAGTCTTTGGACTGTGGGAGGAAGCCGGAGTACCCGGAGAGAACCCACGCTAACACTTAGAGAACATGCAAACTCCACATAGAAAGGTAACTGGTTGAACCTCCCCCCCAGCAGAGGCATGAACCAGCGCTCTTCTGGCTAACCAACCCTGCCACCGTGCAGTGTATGTGTAGCATAATGGTTTTCCACAGCTTTCATTTAAAACTCTGTTTCCAGTTGTTTGCTTCACGCTATCTTCAGTGGTCACATGACCTACTACATAACATCTGGGATTTCTATTGTGATATTTAGGTTTTGTGCAATTCTAGTTGAAATGGAAATGCAGCTACTGGTCATGTCTATTAAATAAGGCTAGCTCAAATAACGTAGATAGTAATAATATAACTCTTACTTTCTGATTTGGAAATTTAGCTATACATTTAACACATCTCTAGCAGTTGGAAGGGGTTAAAGGCTTGCAGAGGTCTGAACCATTTGAATGGTATACATACATTATATAATTATGCTATAAAATAAGAATATAAAACAGACTTGGTGATTATAATATGCTGCATATTTTTGATAGTCTCTTTCTCTCTCTCTAAAAAAGGATTTTAGTGGATGACTCACTGATATCCAATGGAGTGGCTAATTTGCAAATATACCATCAAAACCTGTATGTATTGTAAAAAAAACAGCCTTTAAATAGTTTTCCAATGTAGTGGACACAACGCATCAGTAGGTTAATCATCTAAACCCGATCAGCTCAGTCACTATGAAGAAAGCATTAAAATCTGTGTCAAACAGCCGAGTGTCCATCACCACGTCTGAAAGCTCAAGTCCCTCTGCAATAAAAATGAGAGCATAACAAACTTTTTTAACCTGAACAAAATAAAGATCCATTAATGTAGACAACAATAGTGACAGCATTTTTAGCCTAATTTCTGATACTGCGTGACACAAAAAGCACGGTCATGTTTCACTAACCATAAGTATTACAAAGTTAACCATTTATGGGTTTCTAGGGGGAGAAACACTAGAAAGTTCTTGCCATACTTTGCATTTAGTTATTTATTTGGTGCAAATGTTTGACTATATGGCCATCTTCAATGTACCACAGGTGAGGCTTGACTTTAGTGATAAGCTCAGATATTAACTGTGGACTTCTAATGTTGTTATAAATGTGTTTTATGTTGTATGCAGGTTACGACGGCTTCACCATTTAAAAATCCTTCAGATTTATCAGAGTTCAGATATAAAAGATTTAGGTGTAAGAGTCACTTTCTTGAGGCCTCACTACATACTAAAAATTGCAATTAACTCAATTAAGAAAAAGTTTTTTTAAGGATTTTTTTTGCAATTAATGGACTTTCAGTTGGTGAAAAGTTGAGGATATACATTGCAATATATAATGCTCCAATGTAAAAGGGATTAGATTAATATGCATTATTAACTAGCCAAAATCAATGACGGCTTTGTTTTTTGTTAGACTAATCACACAAATACAAAAAGACAAAAAAAGACCCAAAAGTTAGCAGTTAGATTAAAACAATAAAAGCGTTTCCTTTTAGTTAAAGCTAATATCACATCTTTCCAGGAGAGCACACAGGGAAATGTTATTTCCCTATGTATCCATAAAACAAAACTCTTAACACGATAATCACATGCTTAACACATTTTGCATTGCCCAAGTAACTAAAGTATTTTAAACCTATTTTGAGTGTATTATTTTGTGTGAGAGAATGTAGACGGCATAATACATCCCACTAGTCCTAACCTTTAATTTGCTCTTTTCTTTTCAGTGTCAGGGGACATGAAACTCAATCCACAGCAAGCTCCATTATATGTAAGTATCACTTATCACAGAAAGACTTGCATACAATAGAGGTTATTTCTCCTCCAGTTGTTTATGTTTTGTTTTTCTTTTCCACATTATTGTACACCGTTTGTCCGCCTAAGAGGTGTTTCCACTTTTCATGATGGTGTAGGTGTGTTGCAGAGTGTAAATGCCTTTCTGTTGAACCTGTTAGAGCAGCACAACTAAATCCCTTTGTACTGGTAATATTTAGTGTAATGACCTCATGTAATTCTTGGAATAGCTCCACAAGACTTGAGAACAGATCTGACATACTGGAATAACCAGAGCAAACAGTTCAGGTAATGACTGAACAAAGTTAGACTTTAAAATCAATGTTTGTTTATTTGCAATATTCCTTTTAGTTTTACAACACTGATCTATTTTAAGGACATTTGTCTCTTATGAGAAGTAAATAAAGGAAGGTTTCCTGTCAAAGGAGGAGCACATCACCTTGTTTTGAGGTGTTAAAAGGTTTAGGCATGTTTAAATAATAGCTGGAATACAACCACAATCAGATAAATCCTCATGCATGCATCCTTTTTCTGCTTTACTTGTCTCAGTGAGCATTGTTCATGTTCTTTGGGATTGACACTGGCCGATGAGTGCGTCATTATTACTTTGATGTTTTCAGCTGATAGTGATGTAGTCTGTTTGCTGGGAGGCTCTGTTGGCGCTTTAAGACAAACACCATTCTGCATCTGACTCCATAACCTTTCTAGAGTGTCAGAACCTGGTGCTTTCTGGCAAGCCGGGCTGCATTTAACAGAACTAACACCAAAGTTGCAGACCTTACTCCACAAGAATAAACAAGCAGTGGATATTGGTCATGGAAGTTGATGGTGAAGCGATGAAGCTCCTTTATAACATACAGCTTCCCAAAATAAACAATTTATTCAGAAATGGCTGCAAATTTAGTGAGATGTTAGACATGTACTGTAGTCTACTGCAATTTCAATGGGCACGCTACTTAGACACATAGTGACATTCAAGTATCTGCAAAGTGAATTACTACAGTGTTTTATCAGCATACATTAAAGTATCTGCAGTTTCTCTTTAATGGTGGTATTTATGTCTCCCACCCATGGTGGTATTCGGCTAGCTGCTTCTTTGGTTGTGGCTGCTGGGTTAGCTAAATTGTGCACTGGCGTTAACTGGTTGATGTCGCTTATGCTGCTTCAGCGGCGCTAAAAACTGATGCGTAGCCGCATCTTTACCTAAGTCTTTTTATTCTTTGCTGCATCCCTGCGTCACTCGTTGAACTCACTGATTATTTGCTTTGACATATTTTTGAAAAAAACTTTACTAAAAAAATAGCTTGTCAATGTGAACATTGACTTTTTTGTTCCAGTTGAAAATGGACGTTTCAGGTATTTTATCAACTCTTAAAGCGTCTGCTGGTTTAAAGCTCATCCAGGCGCTCCTACAGACCCCTGCCGGTGTGAAAGGCTACGGGTGGTCTTGGGTTCTAGGCTCTTTCTACTGATACCAACAACAAAATGTACAAATACAATTGAAATTGTCTTTAAATGCAGCACTACAGTTTTATGTGTACTATCCATAAAAGCTTTGATACTCAGAAAATAATTTACTGGGATTTCAGATTATTTGATCAAATAAGAACATGAATAAGTCTTAAGGGAAAATAATATAGATTTGATTGAGCTTTTTTCTTACTGTTCACATGCAAATAGAGTTTAGAGACTGATGAAGGGATAACACAAAGCACAGTGAATATTTATACCCATATTAAAACCAGCAGTACATGATTTGTCAGATTCTGTATGTCTTTACTGTAACTGGAAAATGTGTCATTCTCCTTTTTTGTACTCTATAATAGATTACTAAGCCCAGTATCCTCTGCTACTTCCCTTGTAACAAGACATTTCTTATGTTTGAACATCTTTACTGTAATGAGAAACAGCAGCGTTATCACAGTGCACTCTGCACCACACAGCAGCTCTCCTAAGACACAGACCTCGATGCAAACATGACTCAGTATCAGAGTCGTTTGGATTGACAAAGTTTGCTTGTTAACTCTTCTGTGTTCAGCTGATTTCTTATCTGATCTTTCTTATCAAAGGGGCTTATAGTTAGTGTCTGTCAAGTAATGCTTCTAAATATGCATAATAAAACAGACCCATAGATCCAAAGGCCACATGAGAGGGAGTGTAGGCTGCCTAACAGCCAGACACAGGAAGTTTCACACCATGCAGAACTGTACCAACCCTGCGTTTTATAGTACTGATAGCCTCCAGTGGTCTTTGGCAGTCTCATGTATTGACTCACATATCCATAGACATGTTCAGAAAGTCCTGCTCCCTCCAATAAAAAATAAAACCCAAAACAAAACAAATCAGTGTGCATATTTGCATCTGGCAGTGGTGCTCATAATTGTAACGTTTGGTGTCTTATAATGGAAATAAAATGCAATTAACTGGTGTGTGCAGCCCTGTGGTCTTTCACCCATTCATTTACATGTGATCATTCAAGTGGAGAGGAGTCTGCTTGTTGCTTTGCTCCTCTCATACCCACAGTCTAAAGTAAAATGTGTCAACAGCCCTGAAGAGTTTATAATGATAATTTATAACTCCTTTTAATCTCTTAATTACTCTAAGATTACAGCGTTGTGTTATATTTTGGGTTCTCAGTTTGGTCTTCTCACAATAAAATGACTCTGATAGATTCAGGTGCTCTCATGGCTCCTGCATTATTTAATACATATTTAATAATGTGTGTGTGTGTGTGTTAGGGAATTTCATGAGCAAGTGGGCTTGTGGTTCCACTGGTCCCATATCGCTAGCAGCTGCAGAGGGCACACAGGAAATGAGATAAGCTAGAGATATGTGTTTGTGTGTATGTGCAAGTTTGCATGTGTGTGTCTGTTTAAAGGCTCCACTGGCTTTAATGTTAATCATCCAGAAAAACTTATCTGTGATTTTACAGTCAGACTCTTCATTGCAGGCAGTCAGGCCTCATTAGACATCAGATTTTAGACACTTAACACAGCCGTTCACTGTAAGATAGCTCACAAGGGTTAAGCAGTCAACCTGTAATTGCATCTCAACAAAAAAAAAGCCCAGTATATAAGGGGTATAGTCAGTTTTATAGAAGCTGGAGGTCAACTCCTGAATGTGGCATTTCAGTGAATAAGCGATGGGTCAGAAATTGAGTAAAGACTGGTTTTATTTTAGAGAGCAGTGGGAGAATTATGTGATTTGTTGGGCTGAGGATAGCTTGTGGAAAATGGGGTTACGTTGACGAACAACAAGAGGCTCTGTTGTTCTAGCCCCGAGCAAACATGCTATTTACATTCCTGGCATTTAGCGGACAATGTTTTCCAGAGGAGTTAACAATTAAATGAGCAGGTAGGGGTGCAGGCTCTTAACGCAGGATGCATGACTACAAGCATGCTTGTGGTTATCTGGACTCTGTAAGGGGATGTTCAGTTTTACTTCCACAGGAAGACAAAATGTTCAGCAACTTTTTTAGTGAATTGAGAAATGATGTGATTTGTATTTCTTTAGGCTGCCGTCATGTGTAAACGGGAGCAAATGCTGTTGGATCATTAATATAAGTTGTATTATCTGTATGAGTATATGTCGAGAAGGCCAAAGCATTCAAACTCTGTTCTGCCTAATATATAATAACCTATTAAAATAAACATAAAATTGTCCTTAGAAATTCCTAAAGCACCTCCACAGACAGGTCCTGAAAGAGAGCTTTTGGTTTTATGTTCCATTGGCTGCCATTTTGCAAATAGTTGCTACTTCTCTTCCAGGATCTGTGACACAATGACATTGTGCAACAGCGTTGATATTCGACTGCAGTACTTATCAATTTATGTAAAGCTTTCCATTCACAGAAAGGTCCTGTTTACCAAAGCTACACAATGAATCACATGTTGATCATCATATTAACATGCTCTATAATGATATTGCAAACAGAGCTGCGATATTGAAAGGTTTTTAATATGTGTGTTATAGTAATGTAAATTATGGCTGCAGGTGCAGAGGCGTAGACGTACATAAATCATCAGCTCTGATTTGCAAATAAAGGGTTCAGAATAAAAACGTTTTATCTCCAAATCTTGGACTATTTTTCTGTTTTGCCTTTAACTTATTTTATCTCAGATTAGTCCTATATACTACTTATTTTGATGACACAGTGTTGTTTATGATGTTCAATCCAGATGTGTCAGCAGATATTTCTTACACTTTTAATAAAACGTAACTATAAATCCACACCTTCATGTCATCTCTTCACCTCTGACACATTGGCCCGATAACAGACAGGTTATTGAAATTGTTGAAGTTTCTGTGTAACTGGAAAGATATGTTTATGTTATGTGTGTGTCACACACACATATAGCCATCTTGTAGTGTGGCTGGGAGGTTGACAGTTATAGTTGATTTACGTTGCACTAATGAAGAAGACAGTCTCAGGATTTTAGATTTTGTTCTGCCAGGCTTAACCTGTGTCTTCCTGAGGTTTATCAGGCTTTTCCAGTCACCCACACGAGTATGACTCTCATCACTCATGTCTTGCTTTGACACAAGTAGCTCCAGGTGATGTAATCTGTTTTGCTCACCTGGTTTATAAAATGAAAACTGTCAGTTCTGCCTGTCTTTGTTGAGGCTGTGATGATATCGTATCTTCGGTATGCCCAGCAGGTATTGGTGTGGGTGTTCTTGCTTACAAAAGCGTCTTCTAAATGACCGTAGACTAAAACAATGGCCAAGTTTAACCAAATTATGTTCTGTTTCTTAACTTGACCTCCATCATGTCCTCCATGAACGTTTTAATTTCTTCTCTGGGGGTCTTAGGCTGCATTAATGACTGTAGCTCCTCACCCACTTCTTTTAGAAATGTAAAACATATCTGGAAACTTTACACTTGACTATTAATGACTCAAGGTCATTGATCCGACTTAAAATCTTGCTTCAGGTGGAAAATAGTGTGGAAACTATTCAGCAGTTCAGTGCAGTTTGAAGTGTTGACGTTCAGTCTGATTTGGAGTAAATCTTCCAAATGAACAAACCCTGCCTGGATGACACAATATAAACTTTAATTGGGAAGTTTGCTACGCAATGTGTAAATGTTTAAAAGCAGCTATTGCTTAACCTGTGTAGATGAGACCCAACACAGCAGCAGGATGTGAAGAAAGGGCCACATTCACACACATGCTCAGAAAGAGGGGGTTGGGTTCATTGCCTCCAGCTGTGCTTTTCATGTAGCTAAAAAGCTGCTTCTTCCCTGTTTAAATCCCATGATTAGCAGGTCAGCTGGTTACTTTGTTCAGCTCTCCTAGCCAGTAGTCAGAACAAGAATACAGAAGTCACACAGCTTTATTTTGGATTATTTTTCTTGATTTTATTCCTGCTGGACAAATAGGAGTAATGAAGTTCTATTTCGGTGCGTGTTGATGACTGTCGGGGGGCTTTGATGCGTGTCTTCATGTTTGCCTGGTTTGCAAAGATCTGTGTGTGCAGCTTTGTTTCCTGCCATCTCCTGCAGATGTTTCACATCTCTGTTCTTCCACCCCCGTCCCTGCCAAGGCGTTTGCCTCCAACGAGCCTCACAATGATCTTATTCAGTTCATTTTCCTCTCCACACTCTTTCCCCTTTAAATCATTTTAAACTAATTACAACTCTGTTTGTGTCGAAACGGTGTTATAAATTGCTTTTATCGAATCTGTTTTCAGGTGATTTTCTGCCCAAGATAATGGCTTACAATGTTACTCATGAAAGGTTGGTAATAATTTGGACTTAATGAGAGACTGCTGGGGTTCTACAAGAAACCTCAGCAGCTACCGAGTCAACATGCTAAACGTTGGTATCCTGTCTGAAGTGATTTGCCACCCGCCTGCAGCAGTTAAGAAAAAAGCATTTTAACTTCCCTTTTGTTCGTTTTTAAAAATGTGGAACTTATTTCACACTAATACGTTTTCATTCTCCTGTGGAGTACCAACGGTCAAATCTGCTGAGGTACCAATCTGTTCTGTAGCAGCAAACCTTAATTTCCAATTGGGGCTCGGGATAAGAGATGAGTTTTTAATGGAGAGAATGTCATGCCTGCTGGCTTCCACCCGTTCACAACTCATTTACTTTACTGCCTCAGCTCTGCTTGTTAAAGCCGATACTCTGAGCATTGCTAAGCGTGCATCCTCCACACTGCAAGTCAGTGCATTCAGTTTCTGGGTCTCAGAAGGACTCTGGGCTGACTTTAAACACTTTTCTTTTTCTTTTTAACGTGTCTTGTCCAGCATCAAAGCAGTAAGAACGATGGTCTGGCTGCTATACTGTGCTGAGCAAATTTGCTTTGTCAAGAAGATCTTGTATATATGTATATACAGAGATCCTCTTGATAATCAGAATTCTTTATTTATTTATTTTCATTTTAAATTTATACTTTTTTCTGGACCGACCGGAAAAGACAGAGAAAGGGACAGAAAACACAAGAAGAAAGACAGACACCACAAAAAGAGAAACTGCAATCCAACCAGATACCATACCATCTGCTACACCTGTATATAAAACAAAGGATATCTCATTGGATCCTGCAGAGTCAGAGATCAGCAACTGCCAAGAGCGCCAGAAGTAAACAAGCATCATATCTGAATAAACAAGAGTATAAAAAGCAAAAACACCCATGCTGACCAACACAATGAAGCATACCAAAAGAGAAAACTAACTAAACTCAGAGTATTCACATATAAGGAAATACTGTATGTCTCTTCATGAATAAACCTAAATGTGGACGATGTCTCGAAACTACTATGGAACTCAAAACCCACTACCTGTCCTCTTGACCCTGTCCCTACGGACATCTTGCAGAGCATTATTCCTACAATCAAAGCTCCGCTAACCCATGTGATCAATGCATCTCTCAAATCTGGCGTGTTTCCAACTATTTTTAAGGAAGCTCTGGTCACCCCGCTACTAAAGAAACCCACTCTCAACCCTGCCCAGGTTGAAAACTATCGGCCGGTCTCACTTGTTCCAT
>JBAMIG010000001.1:25693617-25709576 GCA_037177335.1 Kiunga ballochi
TTTCATACAGGTAAAAACAAGCAGGATATGATAAACTAAGTTATCTTATTAAGAGCTCAAGTGAATTACACGTACCTGTTAGAGGTTGTCAGGAGGCGTTGCTTTCTTTTACCAGCTTAGCTCTGCCTCAGTGCTTCCTTCATCAGACTGTGCTGACCTCCAAAGGACAGAGCTTCTGACTGACCAGAAGGTTGTAAGATATATTTCCCAGAAGGCCTGGAAAAATGGCAGCAGACCCTGTCCTTTCTTGCGATGTCCTGAAGCAAGGCATTAATATTGAGCTTGCTAGTGGCCATCTGACTGTTTGTGGAGACATACATTAGAAATCTGACACTTGGTAAATCATGGTACATAAATGGGTTTGACATAAGAGGGATGCTGTTATGGATGGTTGCTTCAATGCATTTGAGAAAGAAGTAAATTAATGCAGAATATCCATGTAATTCCCAATTTATCCGAAGCAGAAAGTCTGTGAGCACCACAGACACAGCAGGGCAACACTTTATTCCCAGTATGAGACCATTGGATTGGCTGTGCTTGTGGACTGTAGTCATCTTAGTTATTTCTTTTTGTTGTGACAGCTGAAAAGTTATTTGCATCACTTTTAATTGAATAATATCATGTTGCTTTATTAATTTGTTGCTGTGTCGTTAGTTAAAATGAATAATTATTTAATCAAATGACTTTTACTGGTGCAAGTTGGATCGTCTTGCTGTTAAATAAGCTGCAGCACAAAACTAAATAAACAGATATTTAATTACTCTGTTTAAGATGATCAATAAGCTTCCTGTCATGGGGCCTCTTCTTTCTTTTTTGTGTCAAACATGGCAGCGACGCTGAGAGCTTGTAAGTTTCCTCTGACTTTCCAAACGGGGAATCTGACTTTAGAATATCAAACGTAACTCTTGAGAAGGAGAACAGCATCATGACTGATGGTATTAGTGTTCCTGGGAGCCATGGTAGAGTGGTAATAAAATATATTACACCAAGCTGCTGTTTCTTTGCTCAATCAAAATGTCTGCAGTGAAAAAGAAGGAATCCGAATAATTATAGAGAGCATTGATAAAGATTTTATTTCCTCTTTCCACAAAAAGCAACTAGTGAAAAAATCACAAAAGCAAAATGTGGACATTGGCATCAGCCTCACCTTTCTGGCTGTAATGTAGGATATTCCAATAATGAGTTATGTTGTGCACTACTTTGTGTATATCTGTGTTTGCAATGCAATGACTTTACAGTTTGGTGGTTGCTGTGAAAAATCCATAAAATTATTTATACTGGCAAAAAAAAGAAATCACATTGAAATAGTTTGCAGCACTTAAGTGATTGTTGTCAAATTATACAAACCCACTTTAAAAGAACACTTTAATTCTGGGTTATGGAGGAAAAATATGAAGAAATGCTACATTTTTCTTATAGATTGAAGAATATGCTGACCTTAATGTCACAGTGAAGAAGAAACAGCATTTCAGTAATCTACATGCAGATGTCCTGTCTTTCTTTCTTTTCTGACCTTTTCTGTCTGTGACCCTCTTTGTTCTGTCGTGTAGCCCATGACTGCTGCGAGGTGGTGTCGGTCACCTTGTGTTCTTTCACACGAGACATCTCTGATACCCCAGAGGACACAAAGTCTCACCTCGGTCGCGTAGCTCCATTGGTGGAGCATCGATTCCGCTTTGTCCAGGATTTGGCTTTCGACATGGCCCAGTTCTTGGTGAGTAGCGTGAGGAGCTTTCAGAGCAGGAATAACACACTTTAAGATCACTTATGATTCTTTTTAAAACACAGCTGAAGTCCTAAATTAAATTGTTTGTTAATAGTCTTATGGTCAGAGTGTCCAACCATGCATCCAGCCCCAGCTTTCCTCCTGAAACAAAGTTTAGCCATCTTCATAATTACTTTCCACACAGGTGAGCACAGTTGGGCGGATCGATGGTCTCGATGGGGTGCTGCTGTTGGATGAGTGTCAGATACCCCTGCAGGAGTGTGAACGTCTGGATGAGAGTCTGGCACTGGCCCTCCATCACATCGTGTTACCTCCAGCATGGAGTTTACTGGGGAGCAAGCGGCCCAACTGCACAGGTGAGATGTGAGACCAGATGACTGTTATAAAATGTCAGTCAGACTGTATCTCTGCAGTGATGCAAAAACATGCACGTTATAGCTGTTCAACACATTATTAACAATGTTTTTGTGTCGTTTTTATGAAGCGTGACACTTTTTACAATGATCTACTAAAAACAAGCACCCGGTAGGAAGTCACGCAGCTTAGAGATTCAGCTTTTAAAATAGAAAACACCAAAACTATGTATAAAACATGACTTTAAAATGAAACCAACAAGAATGTTGCATTGTGGGAATTAATAGCAGGGATGTCATATGAGTGACACAGTTTTAGGATACCATAGAAATGTGAATGTGAGCTATGTTGTTAGAGATGTTGCAGGGCTGCACCTGAAAGCCTTCTAGGGTGAGGCTATGGAGCTGGCTGTAAGTTGTCCAGGAAAGGAAGAAGTGCAGCCATTCCCTCTCATAACTGGTCAGTGCAAACTGCTTTAGAGAGGAACAACCTGCAAATGAAGTACAGAGGATGTTGAGTTTACTGGCTGAAACCCTCGAGAAGAAGACAAAACCAATTGTTTTACGCTGCAACATTCTTGAATATCAGCCAAAACAAAAAAACAGTTAATCCATTACGGTAAGACACAGCAGGCAGATTTACCGCTTGACGTGTCCTCAGTCAAACTACAGGTAGTTGAGACAATGTCAAAATATAAATTGCACTGTTCTTTCCCTGCATGCACAGCCAAACCCCTTCCATATCCACATTAAGTTTGCCCTTTTACATGAATGTCTGTACTGTGTTTGCTATCTACACTCAGTCATGTCTGGTATTGTTCTGCTCCACATACAAACTTAACGTTATTTACTGGATGAGAAACCAAACCTGAGAGTAAAAGAGAGGATTTTATCCTTATTGTCATTGCTCAGATGATCTGTTCTGCCTACTTTGGCTTTTTGTTGGACTTACAAAGTCAAAGTGTGTTTAAAATGTTCTAAGAGGGAACCACAGCAAGCCCGATCAAAGTGTGAAAAACACCAGCATGGATCATCTGTTACTGGTATACTGGGTGTGGTGATAGCTGATGAGAGAGCACCAGCAGTGGCTTGTAACGTGTCTGAGCTAATTTATCTCAGAGTTTGCTTCTGAAGCCGATCACCACAACAGGTGTTTTCAGCTCCTCCTCCTCAGGACATGATGTCAGGTGATGAAGGTTGTGTGTGTTGTCCATCTGTCATGGATTGTAGATGTTCTGCAATGTTTTATTATAAATTGCATCTGATATTTTACCTGTAAAAGGTGTTTTTATGATGGAATATGCAGAATTTTTCAATCCAAAACTTTAAAGGCTGTTTTTTTTCTAAGAGTTTTTCTTCATATTCTGGTTAAATAATCTTCACTTCAGCAGCACTTACATTCACTAAACTCTCCAGTTTTGCTTCAGTCTGTATTCATAAAGTTTATACAGAAGAGTTTTTTATTTTTTATCTGACAGCTGATTTATAGAACATTTAAACTCAAAAACATGCTGAAAAAATGACATTTTTCTGATTTGTGAAGCGATAAATAAAGATACTCAAAATCCCTTCTGTAAAAACTTGCTACCATTTTATGAGAACAAAATACAATAAAGACTTAAAACCTGGGCTATTCCAGTGTTCAGATTGTTTTCCTTGATAAATATGCATATATTATTACCTATTTAGTGCCTAATTTGCATATTTAAACATCTAAAGTGATGAAAAACTGGTGGTTTAGCCTAAGCATCACTCTGTCATTCTGTATCACATATATTTCCCTCATTACTGCAAACAGTTGGTGAGATCAGCATAAATGTGGTGCACAGATCCACTGTTTTCCACTTTTTCAGTCACATTTTTGTAGCTACTTATAGATAAATAAAAGAAACGCAATACCACAGAAAAATGATGATTTTTAAAGCCGGTTGGACAGACTTTTGTGTCTTTTATTTTTCATTGGACGATGCCAAATGATAAAAACAAGCTTATGTATAATATCTGTCGTATAATCTTTGATCATAATGTTTTGGTTTTCTTTAGTTTTGTCTTTTGCTGCTAATTTTAAAGTGGTTATCAACCTAAACTTTTCTACATTACTTTACTTTTACTCGGGACCATCTGCATAAATGCTTCCACCATGAATAAATCCCATAAGTGTTAACGTTTTCATACCAAGATGGTTTGCACTGCTGACAAGTAATCAATGTCATTTTCAAACAGAAATCCCTGAAAGACCTTTTAGTGCTTAATATTTGTGGTCATTTATAGATTAAAAAAGTTTTTACAAACTCAAAACTTTCAGCAGGAATGTGTTCGGCTTGAGAAAGATGACTATATCAGTGCTAGGAGACGGACACATTTTTGTTGAATTGAAATTGCCAGCTTTCTCCAGCTGTTGACTCGGAAGACATCAATCAGTTAAAGGAAGCTAAATGAGCTGATATGGATGATGCACTCTGCAAAGTAATTGCTAACTGCAAAGCAGCATAAATAAGCCTATGGGGAGTAGTTAGTGCACTGCCTCTGCCTCTGGCTGTGGCTGAGATAATAGTTTAGCTTACATTTTGCTATCAGACCAAACCAGAGGAGGCAGCAGAATTTTATTTATAATTGAAAACTCTGAAAACGTGTCGGTGAGATTAAAGTTTATATGCATATTTTATTCATTTTTAGTGTCGAATAGAAAAGAAATTCATCCAGCCTAAATTTTAATAATGGCCTCTTTTCTGATTAGATCAGATCTACTATGAAAGCTTTTTAAAGATGTACACACACACACACACCACACACACATAAACGCTCCTTTTGCGTCCTGCTGTGCTGAGTGATGTGTGCTCTAATAGGCTGCGCTTCACATTATGTCAGAGCTTCAATACAAGACGTTCAGCAGTGTTGAACTGCAGGGAGGGAAGAGGAGCACGACTCTTCGTTTATCAGATCTGTCAAATGATGGATAGCAGCAGACTGCAGGTGGAGGTGACGGTGGTTTATCTCAGTCATCCTTCACACT
Organism: Kiunga ballochi; assembly: GCA_037177335.1. NCBI lineage: Eukaryota > Metazoa > Chordata > Actinopteri > Atheriniformes > Pseudomugilidae > Kiunga > Kiunga ballochi. The sequence continues at coordinate 25,698,710 of JBAMIG010000001.1, forward strand.
GTGAGATTGCAGCAGTCAATGATCTCACCACAGCAAGCCATTTATTGTTGTCGGAAAAATTCACCTAAAAAAACATGCATGTCATCAGAAATTAATAATTCCAAACTGGCTCTCCCAGTCGGACCAGTGCAAACCTGTAACTAACCATAACCTGCAAACTGTACCCCTGTCTAGTTTAGTGTGTCTCTCTGCAGTTAAGATGATGGATGTTGCACGTTGGTGTAGTGGTGTAACGGCTCAGGCTGGTTTGAGCCTCAGCTGGGGGGAATTTAAACAGTGGCCTTTCTGTGTGGGGTTTGCATGTTTCTCCCCATGTATGCATGGGTTCTCATCAAGTCATCCGGCTCCTTCCACAGTCCAAAGACCTCATAGGTTTGGTTATAGTTGCTTTGGACATAAGCGTCTGCCGCATGCCTGTAGAATCTACACTATAACATTTTAGAGCAAGCAACGCAAAGCAGCAGGTAAAAATCCAGGAGCTTTCAAGTAGCAGTGACACTATTCTGTGGATTTAGAGTGAGTGTATCTGCTGTTCAGGCTTTTGTGAATCTCTCTGCTGCTGCACTTGGCAAAGACTGCACATATATCTACTGTGACTCTCACAGCCGGAAAATGACATAGCTGGAAAAGCAGCCAGTTTTCAGAAACCACCAACAAAGCCAGCAGTGGAGCATTTCCTGCTGCTGTTTGGCGGCTCACATTGCAGCCCCGCCCGGCTCCACAAACTATCGCATTGCATTGGACCAGTTCGCTTTAGGCTGGCCTGAGGTAAATGGACCGGCACCTCTCATCAGTCGTCTCATCCAGCATTAGAAATGTTGCATAATGATTATTATGCTACTGATTAGCATAAAAAAGTGTTTTGTTCTTTTCTTTCTACTGAGTCAGTGGTGTCCGGTGTACTATTCTTGAAAACCTTTAATGCAACACCAACCCTCTTTAGCTAACTTCTTTTTTTTAATGTAAATGATGAATTATAATTGTAATTTCTTTCCCTTTGATTGTCACCATATTTATGCCTTATGTTTCTCTTTTTTTTTTTATTACATTTAAATAATCTTTCCTGTGATATTTCTCCATGTTTCACAAATAAAATGGTGCTGGAAAGATCAAGGTTAGCAGGACTGACTTGCATTCACACAGGTCAAAATGAGGTTTGCACAGATTATTAGCTAAAACACTTTCTGCTCCCTGTAGCCTGATTTTTCCACTGAGCAAGTATAAATCTAGAACAAAAATAAATCCTCACTCCTTTCAAGCTTCTAAAAATAACCACAGAGCAGCTGGTTGGATTAATCATATGATTTTGTGTTTATCACCAATTTTAATACAACAATACAACTCACTATATCGACATGATATATATGATGTTTCATAAATAATCCATTCAAAGCTTGTTGAACTCTGGGGTTCTGCTTTATAGTGGCATCGTTTTCACAGTGTTTGAACAGATTAAATACAAGTAGAAATGGCTTTGATGGTCCTTCCCCGTAATAACGGAGAATCTCATTTACATACATTTAACCTGAGATGGTTGTAATAGCAGCTAGCAGCCACTGAGCCTGAGTTTAAAGTCGGAGGGAGTCAAACTGGCAACCTGTTGTTGTGGCAGAAAGTGTGTGTGTCCATTGTGTTATGGGTCTTTTTATGTACTTATTTTGGAGACTTTTTATGGTGTTATTAGGAGCTGGACTGATATGTGGGCCTATTATGGAGCAGATTAAACCTCTGCTGGGATGAAATTGCATGGTGTGATTTAGTGTCACCCAAACCGTTTTGCTTGCTTTTGATTATCTCCTTGTCACATGAGGTAGTTTCTGCACTCTAAGAGGCCTTTTAATAAAATATGACTGGTTTAAATTTTCTATCCAAAACATTGTTTTGCTTTTGTTTTATTTATGTTTATTATTATTATTTATTTGTGTTTTTTCTTGTAATTGCATGTGTTTATTCACAGCAGGAGAAAAACAAGCTATTTTATCAGTTTGTAAATGTCCAAAGGTCTGTTGCTTACTGGGTCATCATGGCTCACTCACTGGTTCCAGTGAAAGCAGCAATGTGGTGTTGCCAAGCTGCCCGGTGATGTTACGCTGACTAATGTGTCACGAATCAGTTCCCTTGACCTCTGTGTGCTTCTCTTTATGTCCGCATGTTTTGTCCATCCATGTTTTAATGCGTCTTCTTCTGTGTCGTCCTCAGACCCAAGTCCTCAGGAGACCCTGCTGCATTTCTCAGCACGCCGCGGCCTTTCTCGGGTTACACGTTTCTTACTTCAACAAACTGGAGCCAAAGAGGCCCTTCGACTGGCCAACAAAGAGGGTCACACTCCGTCAGCTATTGCAGCTTCACGAGGACTCGAAGGTCTCCACGAGCTTCTCACAGAGTAAGTGTTTTTACAGTTACGGTTAGATGGTTTTTTTTCTTGGTGCAGTAAAAAGCAGCAGCATCTTCATCACAAACCCAACGGTTCTGTTAAGGTTACAACCTCTTATCTTTCATGTCATCTTTTAAAGTTGTCTCAAACAATAATTCTTCAGACTTTCTGAAGGTCTTTAATAAAAATTGGCTTATTTTTTACTCAGTTTTAGTTATGTCCTTGTACCTGCCCTTTCTTTGGATTTTTCTGGATGTTTTTTTAAGGTTTTTAATGCTAAATTATGAATTATTTAAACATTAAAAGAGCACAAAACTCATATTTTCTCTACACCTGTTAGACAACTTGGACCAATTCAAACCCTTAAAAGGAGTTTGTTGCAAAAAGATGTAATTTGTTCCCATTTCTTCAGTAACATTGATGAAAATATGATGGGTAACATTACTTAACAGGCATAAAAGAATATTTTACACCAACCAGGTGAGGAAACTGGACAAGTGGAGGACAAAAGGAGAAGTGGCCAGCCTAAACATATACATAGCAGATGTAACAGGAAAAAAATCCTGCACCTGACACCAAAACTGAGAAATGCCTCTGAATTTATCCAGCTATTGTTGATCAATAATGGTTTCTAAAGAAGAGGGACTGTCCAGAGGTTGATATCTTAAAGAAGGCAAACTGGGATAAAAGGCAGAAGAATCACAAGTGACTCAAGAACAGGGCTGAGTCACAGACCTTTAATATTACTGACGTAGCATCGGGGAAAAAACCAAAAGGCAGTCAACATACAGAGAGGAGCACTGAATTAATGTGACGAAATGTTCCAGTAGACGACTGGAAACACATCTAAGAGAGTTCAGGCTGTGCTAAATAAAAGTGCTCATATAAATATCTGTAAACTCGTTGTAAGTCTCTGAGTTCTTGCCCTTTCTGTCCTGTTGCATCCATTTCTCGTTTTCATGGAAATGGATAAAAGTTTTTGCATCGTTTTGAAAGAGTCAGTGTTGTACCGTCCTGTAATACCACTTATTTTCCTGTCAACAGATCTGCTCTCAGTTTTTCCTCCCTGCTGGATTGCAGTGTCATTTGTTGTCTTTACAAAACAATGGATGTATTAAAAACATCCCCACAAAACCTTCTGCAGCCTTGCTTAGCTCTTCCAGCCGCATGCTGGCTGTTGAGTGCAAATGGAAAGGTTGTGGGTTGTCTCTATTGTTCCAAAAGAATCCAGAGTGATGGGAAACTATTCCAAAACAAGATGGCCTTCCTCCCTGCATCAAATTTTCCTTCCTTCCTTTGAGGAGACTTTTCCTCTTCACTGTCGCCTCATGCTTTGGATGGGAGATTGACCTCTTTGGTTTTCTTTAGCTAAGCTATGCGATACCTCCTCCAAAGAAGTCATGTTTTGCCCCCGTTTGTTTGTTTGTCCATCTGTTTATTTGCAACACAACTCAATAAGTAATCGACAGATTTTGATTTACATTTCTAGGAAATGTCCGATCTGGGAAAAGGAACAGGTGAATAAAATTAGGAGGTGATCCGGATCACCATCTGTTCAAGGAGGGGGGGTTGATACCCTGCTGGGGGAACTGTGTGGCTCAGCAGGGGTCTGTGCTCTCCGAATGCTTTTCTAGTTATGAATTGGCTCAAATGGATGTGTCTGTTGTGAAGTGGCGCTATACAAATAAAGCTGAATTGAATTGAAAAGCCTCAGTCCTGTGGCCACTGACCTGTTGTAGCACCTTCCCAACATCTCACTATGTGCAGCTTTACTTTAATTCAAGCTCACTGCAGCACTGTCCTTGTTTAATGAGAAGGCAATGAATAAATGTTCTGTTTGAAGTTGTCAAGTGTTATCCACAATAATGTGTTCTCACTGAGAGACTAATGAGGTCAAATTCTCTTTCCTTTATACCCAAACATTAAACTGTGAGGAAAACAACTCTTTAGTAAATGGACTGAGACACAGCTTAACGTGGAAATGGACCTCTTTTATGTCTTTTAAGCACTCGATGTGTTTGTTGAAGAATAATTTTCACTTAACTGAAAACGAGGATGCCACGAGCTGAAAGACCACTTAGTGCGCTTCCCTATTGCTGGGCGTCACTTTAAAACCTGCAGCTTTTTCTTTATGTGCTGGTAATTACATTTTACTCATGAAAAGTGAAGTCACTCGCAGCCTTGTTGGTGACTTCAGCCACCAGGCCTCAGAGCGAAAGCAACCCACCCAGGATTACGCAAACAGATCTGCCTTACAGGGAGGTGCAACCCCTTTACGGCACAATATCTATGAGGAAAGACACTGCACTCTCTTTAAACTTTCAACCCTTAAAGCAAAGGAGGTGGACAAGTTTTCCTTGTATGTTTATCAACTAGGAGTGGTGTTTTAAGTGCAATATCACATGATGTCTTTTACTGCTTTTTTCTCTGACTGGGGGCAGGGTTTGGATCTTTCTCACTGTGTTCATTTCATGGCAGGGCTGAGACGGATCCAGAGACAGACAAAGGGTCTGAAACTGCCAATTTGGCCTCTACAGATGCTTTAGTGTCTTGCCACTTGCCCATGCTGGACACTCACACTCTGACAGTGAAAATCCACCCCGGCTGTGACCCACCGACCCTTCAGGAGAGCGTGGAGCATCTGCTGCACCTAATATGCCATCTTCATGCCAAGGTGAGTCACACCCCTTTGTTGATATTCCAGCAAGATAACTCCTGACCTTATCAGAGCTCCTGCACATTGTGCAATAATTTACCATTTCACTGTCCTCTTTTTTTTTTTTAACCTTCCAAGCTCAGTTTGTATAACCACGGGAACTTCTTATGCAATCACAGAGTTGCCTGTTGATAAAAACAAGAGAGCAGTGCTGTTGGTTCTTCCAGAGAAAAGCGTAACATTTACCCTCCTCTGTTTGCTCTGCAGGGAGTTTCTGTGCTGGAGCTGCAGTTGGACTCTCTTCACACTGCTGCTGAATGTTGTGACGGTGTGGAAACGGACTTAACCTGTCAGTCGCAACTCCACCAGGCTGCTTCAGCGTCACAGTACCTGAATCCAACAGCTGAAGAGAGCGATGGGAAAAACTGTACCGCGGAAAGCAGCGGTACTGACAACAGTGGACACGGTTTGAGTTCGCCTTTGAGGGGTACATCTTCAGAAATACGGACCGAGGAGCATGGCCTCGGCCCCCCAGAGGACAGGGTGTGTCTCAGTTCAAACTCTGAGGGAGAACTCGGCCAGACGAAGCAGCAGGAGGAGGAGGAGGAGGGGAGGGAGCAGTGTGTTGTTTCCAGTCAGAGTTTGACTTTGTGTGACGGGAGCGAAGGAGCACGGGGTGAGGCTGAAAGGGAAAGTGCCACTGTGGGAATCCTACCAGCAGCAGGCTCGGGTAAACAGGCAGAGGAAGCAGATACGGGAAAGGCTGTGATCTGGGAAGAACTGGGAGAGGAACAGTGTGAGCAGGACGGCACGGCCAGAACGAGGGAGGAGGAGATCCGCTCAAAGTCAACAGATCTCATAGCAGGCTGTGGAGACACAAACACTTCAGTCATGGGTCAGTCTCTGTCGTCTGAGTGCTCTGAGGTTTCAGGCACTTCTGATTCTGAAACAAATGAGTGTTGTCAGCAGGAAAACATTGTCCAGGAAGAAGTAAGAAAACTCCTCCAGGAGCTCTGTGATATACTCTCTCTGGAAGAGGACGTCAAGAGGGAAGGGTTAACAAAGCCCGTATCAACCCCCAGAGACCTCCCCAACCCATCTCTCATACACAGCAGCGCTGACGTCATTGAAAAGCCTCAATCCGCTGTTCCACGTGTCTTGATAGAAGGCCTCCAAGAGGGGGAACCTCCGCCAGACATAAACAGCCGAGAACAAAACCAGGAAACAGCTGGTGGGGATTATGCAGTGCAACAGCAGCAGGGCTTGGCTCCAGAAACCAGTTGTCATTTTGGGAATTGTTCTGGAACAGCAAGCGATAAAGACGCTGAAAACCAAGCTGAACCCTTTGCTTTTCAAAACGCACATTTCCCTTCAGATGAGCTCAGTATCTTAGCTTTTAGGACCGCTGACAATTCCACACAGGAAACGCAAAGCGACCCGGTAAACTCTGAGCTTTCATCTGGAAACATGCCAACAAAGAGACAGGCCCGTGACCACGATCCAGGCACCGCTTACGGCCTCTCCAGCGACGAGGACAGTTTCCGATCATTTGGGAGCTCTTCTACAGAACCGTTTCATCCCACTAATGACTGTGGCTCATTGGAGGATCAAGACTTGCTTCAAACCAAGGTAGGAGACATGTCCCCAGCAGGAAACGACACAGAGGACGCAAATTACGCAGAATTGACAGAAAGCGATAAAGACTCATTAGGTGTGGATTTGGGGCTCCACTTGGAGTCTGGTACTATCAGGAGCCTGGATGGCAGTGAGCCTAAAACACAGCTGTCAGACAGCAACCGAACAGCAGAGACTCCTAATCCAGAGAACAAGGAGGAACTGACCCAAGAGCTTCCCAAAGAGGATTTATCACTGAGCAAGGTCGCTGACGTTCCTCAAGGTGAAAATGGAGAATCCAACAGCCCAGACCTAAATGTAGTGATGGAGCATCCAGCAGCAGATCAGTCTGTCAGAGACGAAAGCAAAGTCATTCTTCCAGTTCCAGAAGATCATCCACAGACAGAGAGCGTGGAGACATTGGAGGAAGTGGCTGCGTATGTGTGTGGAGAGATGCAATCTGTGGTTAAGCAACCCAAACACGACTCTGATGAGACAGCAGATAAGTCGTCAGCTGAGGAACACCTCCATGTCTCCTTATCAGAGGTTGCTGCTTACAGTTCTTTGGAAGTAGACGGTCCTGCCTCCAACAGTGAAGCATCCGCAGAGCCTACGAGTGAGGATCAGCTGGCTAAAACCCCAAAGGCTCAGGACGCGGTGGATGCAGCCTCAGAGAGCTGCAGTGCAACCCGAGGTGGGTGAACTGATTTATTTCCTTCCCTCAATAAGCTTTATTTCAGGTCCAGACGCACTCATGCATCACAGGGCAATATGTTTGTCAAAGTCTCATTCCTGAGCAAATAAGCTAAATCGAATTCATTCCTCTTCTGGTGATTAATAGCAAAAGCGCTGCAAAGTTAAATGCCATGTAGCTCACAATGATTGTGCTCAGAGAGGTTTTTATCTTTTGTCTGACATCCTGTTGTGATATATTGCTTCTACAAATACATGTTTCGCTCACTCTTCATGCTTTTTAGAGCTAAATGTCCTTCTAATTAGGATTTAGCATCTAGCCAACATTGTTAAAAGGGATTTAATTTTCAAAGAGTCAAGTTGCAGAATAGTTTCAGCTAAGCTGATGTCAGCACAGTAACCTTTGACACATTTTTAATGCTTAAAAATGGGATAAATGGTGATATTTTGTCACAGTATCCTTAATATCTAAAACTATGATCAATCACAGATTCCTTTGTATTGTATTTACATGTTTTCTTACATCCAAACATGTTGTAGTTAAAGAATATCACATATGTCAGCAGACACAGTCACATTACCAGTGCATGTGACCACCTCTCAAATGTCCAGCCAGGAGGCTGGGTTCTGTAAGATAAACACACACAAGCCGGCCCATGTCGAGTGTGGAACAGGAAGCAAGACTTGCAGAGTCTCTTATCTTGAAGTGAACTTGCAGCACTCTTCAATCTGCAATTTTCCCTCGTCTAACATAACCAGACTGGACCCAAGTCAAATAAAGTCAGGTCAAGGGCAAGGTTAGCGCCGTGCGTCACTCAGAGAGCATGGTGTCATTATGAATCAGAGAATATCTTTAGGACACGACTGCGGTCTCATGCCGTGTAATGGCCGATCACTGGATGGGCTTTCTGTTGCCTGAAGTTGCATGTAAAGAATACAAACACGTCATCTCTGGCAGCTCTTTATTTAGGGATAATCTCTCACTTTTCCAATATTATAAGGCTAATATAGTCCGGTTGAGACAGTTAGCATCTTCATCTAATGATAAATTGGAAAATGTTATAAATAAATAGTTTTAATCATAACAGAACAATCATTTTTCTTACCTGTAAGTGAATTGTCTTTGTGGGAAATGCACCAGTCTAATTTATTCCCTTTAAACATGCTCTGTTTATTCCTGCATTTTAAAGAGATGTATAACTGATTTTATTGTGTTGTGTGTATTTCTCCAGAGGTGGATGTCAACAAGTCTGAAACAGGGGAAGAAGAAAGTGGCCCAGCAGAGGGAACTGATTCCTCCATGGTATGATGCATAACTTCACTGTACTTGTCAGATGTCAGGCTTTGCTTTGTTGTAGACGTGGCTTTGATAATACTGCTTCTAGGGGAGAGTTTTTGTTTGTCAAAGCTTTGAAACATGCCAAGTAACTTTTGGGAAGAAGGGTTTTCTGCAGTAACGCTAAGCAAATATGCAGTCAAGGTGAATTCTGGGTGTATTTGATGTTTGGGGCGTTCTAAAAAAGTCATATTCATTTGCAAATGGTCAGAATAGTTTTTGTATGAAGGAAAAAAAGTAGATTGAAACCAAGAAGGCAAAAGGAAAGGCAGGTTGGATGTACAAGATGCATGTTTGCAGAAGGTTTCACAGGAATTGTCTGTAAAATGGTTTATTTTTTTATTAATGCAGCAAATTAACAGGTAAAATGCCACCTATTGAGGTGGTTTTAAAGAAGTCTTCTGCAGACTGTAAGTTCTGATAACACGTCCCTGGCAGATCGAGTGAAGTTGGTTTTCTCTGTCGGCTCAGCAGCACATGGATGCGATCTTTAGTCGACGAGGCTTTTCTCAAAAATGTTGCTGACTGACGGATTCCTCTGCAGCCATAGACTGGAGTGGCTCTGCTTATTCCTGGGTTGTGGTCTAGGTCAGTGGCTTCCTCTGAATGCCAGATGTTTGACTACAGCAGGATAAACAAGGAACATGTAGGGTAGTTGGAGTGCCAGCAGGGGGAGTTGTAGCCTCAACGGCATCACTGGACGACGAGTCAATGACCATCCATATTCTGTCTAGAGCAGCAAATGTAAAGTATGTTAAACAACTAATGTAAAGAATGATCTGCCTGAACACATAATTGGGCTTCTACTCAGCAATCCTATCTAAATGGATGCTTTATTTAGATATAAACAAAGCTTTAAATACTTAATGATGATCTAAAGAAGCTTCCAATAATAAATGTTATTATTGGAATAATGAATTATATAAATAACATTCATAAAGGTTATGATAAATGTATGTAGAGTGTGGATGAGATGGGCTGCAAAACTTTACACAACAGCATCCAAAAACTAAATAGGTGAGAGAAGCCAGATGACAACTGCAGCAACAGCTATCTGCATGAAAGGAGATGTGAGGTTAATGAAGTAATTAATAATCACCAAGAGTGTGTCCTGCCTGTGACTTGATGTGAGCTGCTTTGACAGGAGATAATTTAGCCCTGCTTAAATCAGCATGTGTAATATGTGTTTGCATGTCATACTTCAGACTTGGAGTGCATGTGTTTAGCCATTCTGCACGGCGGCATGTTGACCCGTTACTCACGTGGTGCTGCTCAGATTACTTGAGTTGCAAACATAGTTTTCACCTACTGCTTCACTGCTTTTAATATAACAGGAATTTAGATGACAGATTTTTTTCTTCTTCTATGTAAACAAATGGGATTTAGATAAACTCAACTTCTGATTGGGTGTTCTGTTTGTGAGGTCTTCAACACACCTCCAGGATCGTTTCCAAATAAGCATCTTCAGAGCTTTCTTAGAGGATCCAGCTTCCAGGAGATGTGATGGTGTCTGGTGGGCTAGCTGCATGCTGATGGACACCAGTGAGGAGGGAGGTCTCCTTCCGGGACCATGTGACTTTTTCCTAAGTTTGTAAACATTTCAGAAGGGACACCGGTGGAAGCGTCCTCCTGAGAATGAAAGATGTGTCTTTTAACTGGTGAAATCCTTTAGGCTTGCAGAGAGGTGGGGATTTCAGTCGCTTTAGTCACCAGTGAGCATGTTACTGCAACTGTTACACAACGGGAAACTCCTGGCAACCTTGCCATCACCTCAGATCCAGCTGGACATGTTGGAGCCTACATCAGATCCAGTATATGAAGCATTCATATTTGCTGAATTAGCTTATAACCTGCAGTTGTGAAAGTGTGTGGATTATGTTCTTCAGTTATACATATTATGTAGATTATCTCTCTTTCTGGCGTTAAAACATGCAGCTGTTGGGCATGAGGTGAAATATGCAAAAAACTCAGCTGTAAATATCTTGAATAATAATGATGTCAGTGTCTTCCTGTTGCTACTTCAGGCTGTTGCTAATTGCTGAGCATTGCTTCTGGGAGGCTTCAGAAATGCCCCTGGTGGAACAGCTCCCATTGACTAGTGTTGCTTCGATCAGCTACAAAGGTGCAGCGCTTTAATGTTGGGTGGGACTGGGGGGTTAAAGTGCTCTCTTTAGCGAGTACTGAGCCATTCTCT
>JBAMIG010000001.1:25733489-25749686 GCA_037177335.1 Kiunga ballochi
AAATGACGTCATTTTCTTCTCGGAGCCCCGAGAACAAGAAGAAACTTCTCGCTTCTCGTGGAGTATGTTGCAGCCTTAAAGCTTACTAAAGGATTCCTGTTTCCGCTATGACTGGGATGTGGCGATTTCTCCGGCCTCATGCAGGAACTTTTTAACCTCTAAGTTTGCAGGTTGGAAAGACTCCTGATAAAAACTGCTCCTAGCCCAGAAATAGTTTTCTACTTTCTATTCAGCACCTTGTTTTCACACTGAACTAAGCCTCAGCAGCAATAAACTTAGGTGTGTGTGTGTGTGTGTGTGTGTGTGGGGGGGGGGAGCTGTTTCATTTAACTGCTGGTAAGAAAGCAAATCACAACTTTCCATGTGTGATCAGGATTCCTCCTCCTACAGGATACACACTTCTTAATGTCACACATTTCTGTCCTCCTAAATACCTCATGATCTAATCATCATATGAAAATGTTCTTTCATTCATTATTTATTACATTTAATCTCACCTATCATCCACTACTTCCTGTCTGTTTCCGTCACATCTAGTTCCATTCGTAGTCCTGCTGAGAGGAAGTCGGCCTTTCACAGGAGAAGGTACTAATCATTTCCATTCATCAGCTCATGTTTTGTTAACATTGACTTGTTTATTGATGAAAATGCAGTTATAAACTTTTACAGGTGTGGGCTTTGGAAAGCTGTTCTATCTAAGCGTGCTGCACACCCTCTGCTGCACTGAATGATCCTTTCCTTTCTCCTCTGTTGGAAGGAGCATAAAATGCTGCAGTAAATAAGTGCTTGGGGTATTTTACATTGTGGTGGTAATGATGAGCATCCACTGAATACTCACACTGAGAACTCAGTATTTGCTTTTTTTTCTTTAATGTAAAGAGTTTTAGCATGAAAAAGTCATTACTTTTATTTCTGGAGAAGAAATTAATGATCCACTTTGGTAAAAGCACGTAGAAGTTATTTATTGTGGAGGGTAATTGTATCGACCCTAAGCTGCTCAGTGACCCACAAACTGAGGGAAGATGTAATGTTAGCAGTTTGTCTTTTTTTATTGGATCTGTTTGTTTTCTCTATTTTTTTAATACAAAATCTTAATTTAATTATTTTTATTTTTACCAGGTAAAACCTAATGTGTGATTTTCTTCTTTTTTTTTTATTTATTAATATCTGATGTGTTTGATTTTGTCACCACATATAATTTGACCCCCCAAGAGGAAAGAAAATCTGCTTGTAAAACAATCGGACCCAGCCACTGGATTTATTACATGTTGTGACAAACAAACTTATCGCGTGTGCAGATCACATATCGGTGTTATTAAAGCTTGTTGATGTCATTCCCTCTGCGCCATGTTTGCAGTTTGATCCCCTCGCTGTGAGCAGCTGTGTTGCTATTTGTTTGGCTGTAGGGAGCTATGCATGACATCTTTTATATTTAGTCATTTTGTTATAGAGTAGACATAGATTAATAGTTTTAAACATAATATGTACATGTTCCATTAAAAAAACGTAAATAATGACACAGATATTCTCCGATACCACATTTTAATGCAGATACCGGTCAATTAATACCTATTTGCCAATAATATCGGACATTTCTTGGAAGATTGCTGTTTAAATTAGACTGAGACTCATGAGAATTGATAATTTAGTGACTTTTATTGAACTTTCTGATTTTTTACTTTGGATTTCAATGACTTTTGTTCATTAATTAGTAAGATGTTGTCTCAGAAGGATGTTTTCATGATGAAAGTTTTCACTTTGGACTATAAAACAATAAAACAACATCCCAGTGTTGTATCTGTCAGGCTTTAATTAAGAAACATGTGATCTTTTGAAAGCTCATTGCTGGAATCGTTTGGCACCATTTTCTATATTTAGCGAAGCAGCAGCTGACCTACTGTGATTTCAGCCTTGTGTAGTGTTCGAGTCATCGTGCTGCTTTTATTTCTTTTCCTTTTTTTAGAAAACAGCTGTGCATCAGTTTGGTTGCATGCAGGATTTACCTTCAAGTCTGCAGCAGGAAATAAAGCAGAACCCAAGCACAGTGCTTCTTTCACAAAGCACAACATTGCTCTGTCCTCAGACATCCCTCTAAGTCATTTACATTTCTCCTCTGTCTGCTTCACTCTGCTTGTCCATTATCTCATCACACTACCTTTTACTCCCCCTACCTTCCTGTTAGTATCAGCTGGTGCCCTCCTGAGGCGTTCTGCAGCTGCAGTAAGGAAGTAGTTAGTTTCCCCAGGTACTGTGTTTCAGAGTGCCATCCTTACTTTTTTCCCCCCAAGAGCATGCAGCCTTTTTTGAATACGTTTTATACACCGGCTGCTTGATTTGCATTTATCGTTGTGGGTGTGTATGCTTGTGTTTCTGGGTATGTATGAATGCCCTGCACTGTCAGTCAGTCAGTGCCTTCCTACAGCTGAGAGCTGTAGTAGATGCGGGTGTTATTCAGCATTGAGGACCTCCTGACTCATGGAGAATTATGTAATAACACTGCCAGGAAGAGGACTTTAATATGACAGATACAGCCATCCACATTCACAGCTGTAAAGATGGGTGAGTGCTGCTCTGCGCTGGTCACTGATGATTCTTTTAGTCCAGTCTTAGTTAGTGATGCGTGAAAATGTCGAACTGATGATTTGCCGGATAATGGAGTACCGTACATACTTGAAGGCTGGAAAAAAAGAGATATACCGCCGGGACTTCAACCATCACTGAGCCTGTCCTGCTGCAGATAGAGCTGCTGCCTGCTAGCATAGCTCATCCTGAAATGTAGTTGTAGTTTTCCTCCCCATAATCATTGTATTGGATTTTTTTCAAGGCCTCTTATTCCCAGTCATAGATCGATGTAATTGGGTTTGTAAATCAAAGCTGCAGAGCTCTCTGGGCTGGTGCTGATGTTGGAAGTCATTTGCAGCTGCTTCAGCTGTAAATCTGCTCCAGAGCTCTGTGATAACTCAGCCGGCTAAACACTGTGTGAGACCAGCTTTGTGTGTGTGTGCGAGACTAGTCAACAGGTGCATGTGTGCACGGCAGTGTGTGTGTGTGTGTGTGTGTGTGTGCTTGATGCAGCAGCAGTTGTGTGTATCCATAAAGCTTTGATGTATAGTCCAGAGAGACCATGGGAGTGTGTGCACAACACAGTCATTTTTCATTCTGTGGGGTCACCTTCGCTTTCTGTTTATCCGCACAGTTACAGCTTGGAGGGGCTCAGCGGGGGCCGAGAAGAGCTAAGAGGTTCCATCGCCCAGGGGCCCCGCATCTTGGAGCCACTGAGGATGACTCGTCAGGACATCGATGACAGAGGCTCCCTGGTCTCTCTGACTGAGGAGCAGGAGGAGCGAGAGGAACATGTCAGATTACATGATCTGGTAGGCTAAAGCACACACACACACACACACACACACACACACACACACACACATGAGTATATCAAATTGTAGGTGTTGTATCCTCATCATGTCACCTGCATCCTGAGCCTTATTCATGAGAGACTAAATGAATTTGTAAAGCTTGTAGATCAGTGAGATTTGTGAACAGCCTGTGAGACGTGTCAGTTCAGGGATTAGAATGAATAAATAATTAATAATCGTCACCTCTGGCTTAAAAAGAGCTGTGAACATCACAAGTATCGAGTTTCCCTTTTTACTTTACCGTTCCTGTTTCCAGTTTAGTGACAGGTTAAGGTTTGTTCCACATTTTGTGCTCTTTTATGTCGTCACGCTGCATATTTTACTGAACCTTGTGTGTAATGTTGCAGAAGTCAAGGCGGTATCGGCCTCTGCGAAACAGCTGCCAGTCCATGAGCCTGCCCCTCACTAAGTCTGTGTCCATGCTCACCATCAGCCATAAAGACATCGATGGTGAGGAACTTTATTAACACATTTAATCTGCTAATACCGTCAGGTCATTTCTTGCAACATTTAGCTTGTTTGAACTTTTGATGAGTTGATTGAATGTTTGTTATCATGTCCTGACATTTCATTTAATTCAGTTAAAAGAAAAACGTGCTTCGGGTTGATTTTTTTTCTTCTTTTTATTTAAAAAGGTTCATTTCTGTTTGTTTCTAACTCTAAATGTTTGAAAGGCAGTTTATCAGCCACAACATGCCATTAAAGTGCATCACTGACTGGGTTACTTACCATCCTGACTCTCACCATCGTCTAGTTATTGTAGTTCCTGTTTTTTTTTTTTAAATAAATGATCCGTGCTTGTCATGGCTTTTTCTTCCTGCCCTCCAAGCGGTGGCATGTCTGCGACGTAAGAGGCGAATTTCCTTCTCTTTCAACCTTTCCCCCATCCTCACCAAATCTAAGTCTCAGTTCATATTTGGGGACTCCTCATCAAGCGATGATGATGAGGATAATTTGAGTAAGTACAGAGCTATAAACGACTCAGATGCTGTAGAAAGTAGATGTATCGGCACTTCTCAGTAGAGTCCTGGACCTTCCCCTTGTACTGCAACCACATTCGCTGTAACACATGGTGTAATAAGACGGGTCACAAGCTGTGCAGCCAAACCAGATTTGTGTTTTGGTGAAATGATGCCACTAAATTCTCAGACACACCCAAATGTAATGGACTAATATTTGAGCCAAGTACTCAAACTGATGTGCCCAGCTGTGACTGGAAGTTGTGGCCCCTCTTTGAAGGAGCCAAAAGGAATTGAAGGAAAAGGGCAAACTGACAAACTTGTATTCAGTCTTTTCACAATTTTACATTGAGTGAATACTCCAGTGTTGGACTGGCACAACTTAATGCTGAAAGCCAGTGACGCCTGAACACTCTGCTGCAATAAACCTGCCATAAGGAGGCCACTAATTACCACTGGTGTTAATGTATTGGCAGTATGATTGTGCATTTTAATATGCTTGAAGCAGTGCTGGTGCTGAAATCCCCTCCTTTTACCTTTGGCAGCAGCCCGTGCTGCATAAGACCTCAGCTTGCCTCTGTCCCCTGCACAGCACAGCATTTCTGTGACCTTTATGTAAACTGGCCTTTCTCTAGGCTGAAACAGACTCGCTAGAAAAAGAGGAAAACAATCATCATAAAACACTGCAGGTAATCTGAGGAAGCACTTTCTTCTCTTTAGATAAATGTGAGCCGGTCAGTTTTAGTCAAAGACACCCAGCCCCCCTCTCTTACCCATCAGTGTTTTCTGACTCCACAGAGGCCACAACTCCTCCCTTGTTATCCTGTTTGACTTTCTGATGCGGAGCTGGCATGCAGGACTGTGCATGTTTGCATGTGAGCCTGGTTAGAAGTGATTGTTTGATGGAAAGCTCAGTGCTCTCCAGAAAAGATGTCTTACATTTCACTCTCTGCTTATTTTTTTGGCAAAGACAGAAATCTAGCACATAAATACATGTCTGTTTGTACATATCCATGCGGTGCATTCATGTAAGTATGTGTGAAATGTAATCAAATAAGAACACATTTTAGATTTTAGCTTCACTTCTGGGTCAGTGTTATGCATTAATCAGCCATCCACAGCCAGACAAGGCTGCCTACGGGTTAAAAGAAGATTGCTCACAGGCATATAAACAAGATTATTTTAGCCTCTGCTAAATTCCTGCAGCTTCAACATTAAGCGACAACCTTTGGCGTAAAACAAAAACTGGCTGATGAGCTCGGGATTTGCATGTACCTTCATGTGTGCTTAGTGCAGCCAGCCCTGCACAGAGATGCTCAGCACTTTATTTACACTAAGAATAAAGTTCATGGTGAATTAAAAGAAGACCCTTTCCTCCACTCATGCTCTCTTCTTTTCCATTCCAGCTACAAGGTCATTTTCCAGCACCTCAGGGTCACTAGCATACAGGTCAGTGGAACGTGCTCAGACATTGATACGTTCATCAATAAACTGCTTCTTTAGGGTTTCAGAGCTCTTTGGAGTGTGGAGAAGTTGCCAACTGGCTTTCATTGCATACAAATAGATGTGTTTTAGAAATGCAGTTGCTGCTGAGTAAACTCAGCATCTGTGTTTCAGTATATCGGAGGAGGAACCTGGACCTCTGCGGAGCGACACAGAGGGAAAGAGCGGGACGAAAGTCAGCCGGACCTTCAGCTACCTCAAGAACAAGATGTACAAAAAGACAAGGGTGAGCAAATGTCATTTTATGAGGAAATCTAGTTAAAAACAAAAGATTTCCTGCAAACCCTAACTATAAATCATACTTTTCTACGCATACGCTGTCTGCCCAAAACAAAAGTTTAGCCTTATTGCAGCATCATCCTCTGATAAAACTCTGCACTGTCTCCAGATCATGTAGTGATGATGGCGAGTTAGACGCTGCATAAATCCTTCTCCGACACATCCAAAAGATTTTCAGTGTGGTTAAGCTCTGGACTGTTTGGCCAGTCCAAATGTGAAATTCATGCCTCAGGGTTTCTGAACCACTCTCTCACTAAAAGAGCTGGATGAATCTGGGAATATAGCCGTGTCATCAGGGAAGACATAATCTATTGGTATGATAACCTGGTCAATAACCTGGCTGCATCACTTTATCTGCCTCTCTTCTTACCCCGAGGCTCCCATTTCTGTGGAACAGGGGGATTCTGGATTCATCAGACCACTATAACCTTCCTAGATCCAGATTTTCTGCTCCCAGCAAAACCATTTCCTCTGGTTAGCCATACTGATGAGGGATTTTCTCCTGGCTACACAGATATTCAGTCCAAACCCCATCAGTTCTCTTCACATTGTGGAAATGCTCTTACTTTCACTATTATAGCCCGAAGTTCTCCTGGTATTTATGTCTGGTTTCCCAGTCATATTTCTTCCTGGAAGATGATATGTTTCCACTATACGTCTAGTTCTTAACCTGATTTTGGTCGTTTCTGCTTTCAGCAGGATTTTCTGACATGGAAGCTGCTTTCTCAGTGGTTTGGGTTAAATAACGTGTTAAATAACTATCCATTGGGAAGCTCGTATTTATTTTGGGATTGGTAGTTTATGCTGATGGCTCATGGCCTGGCGTAATGTTTTAGTCCTATCCTTTAACATCTTTTTCCTTTTAAACCAGGATAAGCGAGCTCCACATTGCTTCTGGACCTCATCCTCTCTCACTGCTGTGCATTTACATTCACACTGAGATCTGATACAAGAACCCTCTTCTGCTGCTGGCCACTGAGCAGTCCCACTCAATCAGCTGGGGGTTTGCACGTGTTGCTGTAGGGTTTTAAACTCACCCTGCTCAGCCATCCCTTGCAGGATTTTTTCTTTTTTACAATGAATCTCAGGGCTGATATATGATGAAAGTTGCTTTGCTTTGGAAGAAATATTACCAGAGATACGCGACAAGTTTACTGTGATACATTTATTTTCAGTAAATCCATCTTCTGTGTTTCTAAAACCATTTCTAAGAGACCCAAGTTGTGTTTAATATAATAAATACTTAAGTGAAAATATGTAGAAATGTGTGTGTGTGTATGAAACACAACCCCTGTACAGAGACACTGTGGGGTGAACAGGAAGTAAAACAGGAAGGCAGAGCTGGCTGTGGTTTTCTAATCTCCTCTCTGAAGCAGAGCCACGCTTTGCTTTTAAAGTGACAGGATTCTGAAAAAGCCTGAAAAAGGTCAGAATTGTTGATCAACAGTAAAGCATCCTTTTAAATGGGCTTATTTGGTTGCAGCAGAGCCTCGTTATTGTATTTCAGCTTTGGTGACAACAAAACGATGGACTCAGTAACTACAGATCATTCCAGTTTTACAGATAAGAACCTATTATTTAACATTTTGTCTGTTTTGGATGCAAAGAATCTCACGGCTCCAATTTCTGCTCAATAATGAGAGTCTGAACACTGGAAGAGGATCTACTGTGTAGAGTTTTGCCACTAGACTAAAGGGTCATTGCAGAAATAGCACCTCCTGTCGCGAGGTAGTCACTTCCTCATTGCAGCGTTCCTGGTGGAGCCTCAGTGGAGCTGGTTGTAGCCTCAGCCGCAGCCAGGAATGTTGTACAGGAGATTCACAGGGAGCCATGGCTTCTCATTGAGATGGAAAGCTTGGTTGGAGGTAGGCTAAGAGAGCACGCTGCTTCCATGGTTGCATTGTGATCAAAGTGTAATGGCTGTCACCATATCTTGTTTAAAGTGCTGTTTTGTTGACTGGTGTAGGTTATTTTTTTTCCAGTGAAGTCACAGCTTGTCAGAAATTGTCTCGCAAACAGCTTTTTGTTGAAATCTCTGGGTTAGATGTCAAAAGTGAAAGGGTCTGTTATTAAGAACAATGACAGTGAGAATTGCTGAGTCATCTTTTTTCTCTTTGTCTTTAATAATAAGTTGAAGCGTCTTTGTGTTTTGTGGGTGAAAGATGCTAAAAAGCGATGTTGTATTAAAAGATACTTTTTAGGCCTTTTCCTAACAGAAGTTTCATGCTGTGTGTTTTTTTTTACCATGGTTAGACAGTTGTTGTTGTTGCAGGAAGTGAGAATGAACACTGAATGTTGTAATGACTTTGAAACAATCCTGTGGTCCTGTCAGCCTTTTGGCATCTTAAAAACCGAACAGAAATTAATTCTGGTCTGTCAGAGCTTTGTGGTCCTCGCAAACCAAGAGGCCCAGGGCTGGCCATTAAAATGAGCTGGAAAAC
Organism: Kiunga ballochi; assembly: GCA_037177335.1. Taxonomy (NCBI): domain Eukaryota; kingdom Metazoa; phylum Chordata; class Actinopteri; order Atheriniformes; family Pseudomugilidae; genus Kiunga; species Kiunga ballochi. The sequence goes on from JBAMIG010000001.1 coordinate 25,742,088, forward strand.
TCCTTTTTCCCCATTTCCTCTGGGTTTGGGTGGAGGCTCTGTGATGCAAATCCAAGAGAATAAGCGCTCTGTTCTCCTCTGCATGGCTTTATGGGATTGTGATTCAGCCCAGTGTAGGGATGACCAACTTCTGAGGATGAGCTCGTCCTTTAATGCAGAGGAAGCAGAAAGACCGCGCTGTTTCTGAAAGGCCAGGGATGCGATTCCCAGACGGCAAGTCTCTGTCGGCATTCCTCTATTCAGCAGATATGTCACTTTCCAGTTCGGTCATCGTACATCAGAACAACCGTATTCAAACAGCTGAGCTCATCCAGGATATGAGTTATATGACAATTAGTTGTTCTTTGTTGTATTACTGGCCACAATAAACTATCCTCTTATGTATGAAAACAAGCAAATTATCATTCTGAGAAGCTAAAACTGCCTGAAACAAAAAATATCTACATTTAAAAGAGTCTTTAATGAGACGCATTGTTCCTGCATAAATAATGCATCACTTAGTAAGCAACCCCCCTGCTGTTTCAGATTTAACACGAGAAACTGGTTCAACATTTTGCCAGCGTCTGGTATGTTAATCCAATCCACTAATAATCAGGGTTCCTCTTTAAGTTGCACCCTTCGCCTCATTTCTAATTGGACGACACTTTAAATAAGCCAAACTTCTTCATGTTTGGGTCATATTTTCTGTTTACAGGAAAAGGATCGAGAGAAAAGGGAGAAAGACAAGGAGGGCAAGGAGAAGGACAAGAAGACGGTGAATGGCCATCTTTTTACAGCGGTCGGCTCCAGCCAGGCTGGCCAGTGCTCTCAATGCAATAAGGCTTTTAATAGCAAGGAGGCTCTGTTTTGCACATGTAAGTATCCTCTGCCTTAAACTTTCTGCTATTTCTGATTTGTCAGGTTTAATCAGGTGATCATCTGTTAGACTTCCTATAGTCTATTCTGAAGAGATGCTAAGCTGTTAAACCAACATTAAACAAACAGAAAAGTGGAAAATAAAACTCCCCCAGTGTGTATACGTCACTGGCTGTGACTCATTCATTACTGCAGGTCGCTAGCTTTGCTGTTTGTACCATACAGTTGACATTTATAGTCACTTGTATATTATAAAACTCAGATTAAAACAGTTTGTTTCTGAGTTGATCCTTATTGAAAACAGACCCGCTAATGTTTTTCCTTAAGGCAACATCATAAAAATGTATGGCTAGCTTAAATTCCTAACTCTTCAGATTGCCGTACCCCTCACACACCTCATATCTGTGGTTGGCTAAATTACTGCAGCATCTGGATACTTGTCTGAACCAGCCTCATGATCTCTTAAGAAGTAGTGAAACTCCCTAAAGGACTACTTCCAATGCAGCCCAGTCAGGCTGTCAGGACAGACAACAAAGCAGTTTTTGAATTGTTTCTCATTTGAGCACCAGCAGTAGACCTAAAGAGGATGTAAGCTATTGCACAAGGCTTTTGGCACAACCCCCTCTTCCCCAACCAAAAAAAAAAAAAAAAGCACAACTCTAAAAGGAGAAACAGGCTCTGCAGTGGATTACAGCCATCCTCTCTATGGTCACATTATGCCTCAGATACTTCAGTCTGACAAGAAACAGCTCTTTTTGTGTCCTGCTAGTCTGTTTCAGATTCTTAGGCACGAACAGTTCAGAGGGTGTTTTCAGGAGGTTTATGCACGCAGATGTCTGGCTGTTGTCCATTCACCAGACAAATACAGTAATCCTTTGTCTTAGACTTGCTGGAGTGAGTTGAGCTCCACTAAAAACAAAGATGAAAAACACCCAATGAAACTGCGAGGAGCAGAGAAGAAAGACAAGAAAATCAAGTGAAGAAAGGGAACATTTTCAGCCAATGAGTGGAAGTCTTGCTGTCTTTTGTGTTACTGTCTTTCCCACAATGATTGGGGTTTTAAGCGAGATGATGTAATTGTGGGAATGTAGCGTGGTAAAAAGCTCTGATGGTGTTCCTGTAGTTTGAACTATTGCAACATTTTTTTTTAAATACACTTTTGCTGAAGTAGAAAATTGTCACTATGTAGATTTGTGGAAACTTTGTGAAAGTGTTCTCACATTCGCTTCCACTTCCTGATCAACCAGTACAGTTCTGTTTTTCTAAGCATCTTTGCACAAAAACTGTTGACAGTATGAAAGTGAACACCGTGTGGTTTCTTAAGGAATACCAGAGTATCTGACTCAGAACAGGATAAGATAGCACATCTTATTTAGCAGTCAGGAATTATGGCTTTTTTTTTCCTAAATGGGGATTTGGGAATGTTTACGTAATTGAATTGTTCCCATGCAGTGTTGTGTACATGCGTGTGCGTCATTCCACAACCTATCCCTGTCTTTCCATTTGTCCACAAGCGGTATTACTCCTCGATTGCATCACATGCGCAGCTCCAGTCTGGCTTTCATTAGCGGGCTGGTGGAGTTTCCTGGCTGGCCATGACAACCAGTCAGACTTTCTAACCCCCACCTTTCCACGCACCCTCTCTGGCCCCAGTACCACCACCACCAGGCCCACAGTGCTCATTGCCGCCTCTTTTTTCCAGACTGTACCGCTTCTGTCCACAAGGGCTGCAGAGACAGCCTGCCGGTTTGCGCCAAGGTGAAGATGAAGGTAAAGCTTCCCTCCTGACTGCTGACTCCGGTATTCTGTTGTCAAGCTGCTTTTTACTTATGTTGTTATTCTCTGCTCCACTGTTTAGTTACCCAAACAGCAGATACCAGTACCAGATTCAAGCTCTGTCCCTACCGTCACCATGAGGAACAAATGTGAGTGTTAACTAACCTGAGAGAGCAGCAGTTACAAGTTTACTGCAGAAATGACCATTTTTATGCAATTAACAGGAAAACTGAGACTTTACATTTAGGATAATACACATGACATTACTCAGGTTGATATATTTTATGTTGCTGATAATAGTGTGGAGGATACTTGTTTTACCTGTATATTATTTGTGTTGCATCAAACTTCAGACCACTTATTTCTCCTTTATAGCTGTTTAACAATTATTGTGTGCTATGTAGGAGGTACCACTCACTAACTTTGACAACCGCTGCCTTAGCATACCTTCTCTCACCTGAGATTTGGAGGTCTCTGCCAGTTTTATGGCAAAAACACCAGATTTTGTCCTGATGAAGAAAAATTAAATTATTTGATTGTGATCAAAATAAAATCTCACATTTAAGATCTGTAAGGTTTTTCAGCTGCTGGTTGTATTCTGGGGAAACTATCATCCCTGCATCTGTTGCTAAGATGCAGGGATGATGGTATTCCGGCACCGTGACGGGAATATGGTGTGTGACAATTAGGGATTGGATATTTTAAAAAAAGCCGACTGCTGAATGGAAACCTTTTGCTCTGAACCGTAGAGATCTTAAAACAGCGCTCGTTGTTCTTAACGTGTCTCTGTCGCTCTGTTTATTTAGCCTAAATTTGAGCTAAATTAGCCTTAGCATTTAGCCTACATGAAGCACTTTTGACTGTCAATCAGAAAAAAATGGTTGTCGGCTGAATATGTCAGCTGATCCCGCCTGCTTCGCTGAATGTTTAATCTCACATAGAGGGGTCGTGTAAACTTCTTCATCATCGGATTATAAGGGGAAATAAAAATGGCTTTTCACTCGTTATGCACAGTGGAAAGCTGCCACGATGCCCATAAGGAGTAAAACTAACTGATGCTCTGCCATTACTGTGCATTACAATAACCTATATTCATTCTCACTCCTTATTCTGTGGACACTCCAGTGGAGTGAGCATGCAACAATATTTTCACCACTTTGTACTTATATCATGGCCCGTTCTGTCCGTCCTGTAGAACCGCATCGGGCTGATAGAGATCACAGTGGAGCTGTTTTACGCACAGCAATCCTTTTACCACAATGCTGAGCAAGTTTTGTTTGAATACATTTCAACATTTGAATATATTAACTGTTATTTCTTTTGAACACTTTTACTACCACATGTACCACAGTGGTACCACAGTGGTACCACAGGTACCCCAAAGTACCGCAGCTCCTCGCTGCCTCGTGCAGCTTTCAGCATTCATACTGCTCCTGTTCTGATTAATGTCTAATGTTGCTGAAAGCGTTGCAGAATAAAGAAAATGATGTAATAAGAGGAGGATGGGATGATTTACATTTATGCTGCTGCAGGTCCAGGTCTGACTGGAAGACGTAACGGGTCAGTTTATAACCATTTTCATGATCCTACTTATGAGTTTCAAGGATGACGTTAACAGGACCGTGGAGGAAACATTTTGGGTTTCAATGATAAAAAGGTTCCTTGAAAATCAGAGTTATTACAACGAGAATGACCTCATAGTTTGATTATATTCACACTTACCCACAATTTTTGCTGCATTATTTTTATTTTCAGATCTTTATGTTTAAAATTTGTCTTTTTTTGCCTTTTTTGCAAAATATAAAACAAGATTTCCTGCAAGATTTTATATTTTCTGGTATGTGAAGATTTAGTAGAGCATAAGGGAATTTCTAAAGTGGGTAGAGACAAATAGAAACATTTGCATTAGTATTACTGTGATTCTTATAGACTGGTGTTATTTATATTATGGAACAAACAGGCTGAAAACAGAAGAAACAGGAAAGGTTTGGAGTTGTTTTAGGTCTTTCCAGGTTCCCTCTAACTCTGACCTGTCTCTGCTCCAGCTGGTGGGACGAGGGAACGCCCCTGGTCGGCCATCTTGTCCCCTGAAGACCATTCTTCCCTGGCGATCTCATCGTCACGGAGGCACACCAGCATCATGACTTTCCATGGAAACAACCTGTCGAAGAGCCTCTCGATAAGCAACATTGCTGGGTGAATGTTAATGTGTTTGTTTCATTCAGTCTGACACTTGAATAAACTTCTGCATCCCATGTTTAAACTTTACATCCAGATGAATTCTCCTCACCCTAATTATCATTTCACCTTTCAGCCCAGTGTTGGATGAGATGCCTATTAAAGGCCTGCGGTATCTCTCTCAATCCACTGACTCGCTCAACAGAACTAATCAGGTTACAGAATCCATGGAATCACTCACAGATGAAGGTCAACACACACACACACACACACACCTGCCTCACACTAAACATCTGACTTGATCTCTGCATGAATTGACAGTAATGTTCGGTAAATATAAGCTATTGTTGATACAGGAACAGAGATGATGGACGGGCAGCTGATGGGGGAGTTTGAGGCAGAGGTCAAAGACTTGGAGGCGGACTCGTGGAGTTTGGGTGTGGAGCAGCAGTACCTGCTGCACCTGGACAAAGAGCTAGTGAAGAGACAAGATGTCATCTATGGTACTTTTACATCATCATCTGAACCGTTCATGGTCTCTTTATGAATTTCTCTAAACTTTATTTTGGCAGGATTTGAATCTAAATGAGGCTGCAGATTTACCTTTAATTAAAACAAGCCCTCAAATACATTTATATTCCCCGAGCTGCTTTGACTTTTTAATTTTAATCTACTTGTGGCAAATTTGACTGACCTGATTAGTAGAAACTCATCCCTGCAGCACCAAACAAAGTGATGTAATAAATCCAATCAGCAGATTGGTGTGATGGAATATTTTGCTCTCTTTATGTCTGCAGAGCTCATGCAGACGGAGATGCATCACATCCGGACTCTGCGCATCATGTCAGAAGTGTATAGCAAAGGCCTGCAGAAGGAGGTGCAGCTGGAGCTGCACACAGTTGAGAAGCTATTCCCAGCACTAGATGAACTTCTGGAACTGCACTCTCAGCACCTCCTGCGCCTCCTCGAGCGGAAGAAGGAGAGCCAGTTTGAAGGGGGAAGCTGCGATGGTAGCTTCATCATCAACAGGATAGGAGACATCCTGGTCACCCAGGTCAGAACCAGAAGATTACAGAAGCAGGATGTCTGTAACCATCTACCATCTACATGCTATATAACTGTTAGGAGCCCTACTTTTTGTGATCCTGTAGCAGTGCTGAGTATGCGTGTTCATGTCTGTCACATCCTGTCATAGTTCTCCGGATCCAACGGTGAAAGCATGAAGAAGGTTTACGGAAGATTCTGCAGCCGCCACAACGAAGCTGTCAACTTCTACAAGGACCTCCTGAACAAAGATAGGCGCTTCAAAGCCTTCGTCAAAGTAAGAATCTGCTTCCACACATATGTAGCTCGTCTGCGTATCATTAGTGTTAAAAAGATATTATCTACACCCCCCAAAGCTTGACTAGTATTATTCCTGCTCCAATTCAGATGGAAAGTTTTCTCACTGTTTCCGTGATGCTCTGCCACCTGTTGTGTGGGCAAGTTTCTCTGAAGCACCTCTTGTTTATTCTTCCAGAAAAAGATGAGTAGCAGCATTGTGCGGAGGCTTGGTATCCCCGAATGTATTTTGCTTGTGACCCAGAGGATAACAAAGTACCCCGTGCTGATACAGAGGATGCTGCAGCACACTAAAGGTTGGTTTCATCTCATGAAGGTTGTGACTGAGAGAAATGAGGGGAATCGGACTTTTCCAGTAATAAGTATATCCCAGTTGTTTCCACATATATTTTTTTTATCATTTATATATTTTTGGTGCAGTTTTAACTTTGTGTCTATCTGGATTTTAATTCAGTCTCAACAAAAACATCTCATTTTGAGTTCACATATTCAGGAAATCTCAGACAGGTCTTGAATGCGTGTTTTTTTCCAGGATAATAGATCAAACAAACTTTGAGTAGATGAAAAATTTCACACCATATTTATATCTGATTTAAAGCAGTTCTCATCAGCAGACCTCCTCCTGTGTACATTCCCTCTAATCCTTCCCCAGAGCCTCTTTATAGTTCTGTGTGGGAAGGGGGGAGCTCCAACTTAATCCCCAAGGTGCTTTAGAAAGACTCTTTCCTGCCAAGGCTCTTATATACTGAAAGGAAATAACACAGTATACTCACAGTTTTGAGATAATGTTTTGCTGTGAAGGAGCATTGAAGTACAACAAGAGGAAAATATTCCACATAGGAGAAAATAGTACATTTTGAGTCCAAAAACTCAAACTGCTCAAAAAATAATGCAAATATTTTTATCAGATAGTGACTCTGGGTGTTTTCTCACTGTGCTGAATCACAACACACTTATTGCACTTAGTGCACTTATTGTTAAAAAGCAAACTGTTGCATCGCACAAACCATCCTTCCTTCTCAGGTAGGAGAGAACCACTCTCCTACCTGCTCACGTCCTCTCCTACCCACACACGTCCTCTCCTACCCGCACACGTCCTCTCCTACCCGCTCACGCCCTCTCCTACCTGCACACGTCCTCTCCTACCCGCACACGTCCTCTCCTCACTGCTCACGTCCTCTCCTACCCGTACACGTCCTCTCCTACCCGCGCACGTCCTTTCCTACCCGCACATCTCCTCTCCTAGCCGCGCGCGCCCTCTTCTACCCGCACACGTCCTTTCCTACCCGCACACGTCCTCTCCTACCCGCACACGTCCTCTCCTACCCGTACACGCCCTTTCCTACCCGCGCACCTCCTCTCCTACCCGCACACGCCCTTTCCTACCCGCGCACCTCCTCTTCTACCCGCACACGTCCTCTCCTACCCGCACACGTCCTCTCCTACCCG
>JBAMIG010000001.1:25750642-25773168 GCA_037177335.1 Kiunga ballochi
CCTACCCGTACACGCCTTCTCCTACCCGCACACGCCTGCTCCTACCCGCACACGTCCTCTCCTACCCGCACACGCCCTCTCCTACCCGCACACGTCTTCTCCTACCCGCTTGCGTCCTCTCCTACCCGCACATGTCCTATTTTTTGAGAGCTACATTTTTTAAATCATCAGGAATTTTGCTTTATTTTAGCCTTAATTATGTTTTGGTGGATTTGTGTTGTGCTTTATTCTCTACACTCGCTTGTTATTGTGATCCATTCTATCAGACAACAAGCAACAGGAGAGAGAGGGGGCAAGCAGGAAACCATAGTCGCTTGAGGAAAAAACAACCCCTACTTGGCCCTCTGAATTAAGAGACCTCTTGAACGTACCACAGCTATTAATTAGAGCAAATCTAAAGAGTGTGCATGAATGAAGTGCATGACTCTGCATCGTCTCGTATTGGCTTTCCCCCCATGGGGGAATGAAAAACGAGTCAAACCTTTCCCAGTTTCTTCAGTTATAAGTTTGCAGCAAACACATTGACGAAATGAATGGAAAACAAGGCTCATGCGTTGGACTGACGGCTTTGACAGTTTGTGGAAAAAGCTGTTTGGTATCAAGTAAAGCTGAGAAAAATATCCCATCTTCACCTTGCTGATGAAGCTCACATCCGTTGTGCACTAACACAATTTTTCTTGCATCTGTGTGTGTTTATACATATTTATTAGGTCATTGTGATAGAAAGCCATTTCAGATTAACTAATTATACAGGTAAGAGACTTATCTCTCAGCAAAGTTTAGCTGATTTGTATCCCATCACAGAGGCTCGGTTAAATGATAATGTTAGGACTTTATCACCGGCTCTGTGTAGACACTTTCCCAGCCGGGTCTCTGTCAGACTGGAGATAATAAATCACCAAATGCATCTGTCATAATGTTACTGGTGCTGGTCTAAAACTTTCAGTATGAGCTCACACTTTCCTTAAATGTCAGACTGCTGCTGCAACTCCCTTTTGACATCTTGTCACTTGTTTGACACAGAGAGCGAGGAAGACTATGATGACTTGACGGAGGCGGTTCGGTTGGTGAAGGAGGTGATCGCAGCGGTCGATAGCAAGGTGAACGAGCACGAGAAGAGGCGGCGTCTCAAAGAGTTTCACAGCCGCATGGATACCAAGTCCATCATGATGATGAAAGGGGGTCAGATTTTTGCCAGAGAGGACCTGCTGAAGAGGAGGTTGATCCATGACGGGTCGCTGCAGCTGAAGAACAACCAGGGGAGGCTAAAGGGTGAGGAAATGCTTCTCATTGCTCTTTTTTTTTTTTTTTTTTTTCATTTTAATGTGAAAATCCAATCCTATTTTGACTTAAGCACATTTTCTGTTGGTCTTCCAGAGGTCCAGGCTCTACTTCTATCAGATGTCTTAGTCTTCCTTCAAGAGAAAGACCAGAAATATGTCTTTGCCATGCTGGTAGGTTTTTTTCCCTGTCTGTCTCTCTCTCTCTCTCTCTCTCTCTCTCTCTCTCTCTCTCCCTTCCATCATCTTTTATGCCATTCCTTGCTACTACTTCTCTCCCTCCAGTAATAAAGATCTTATAAGTTCAGCCAGAGAGGATGTTGTCATATTTTCCCTTCCCACTGTTGCTGTTAGCATTAGCTGCCCTGCTTACTTTCCCCACTGTGCAATAATGCCTGTCTCTTGCTTGCACGCAGCTGAACCTCATAACGCTGATCTGGCCCTGGGCTTCCAACTCAGCCGTGAAAAATCACATAGGTTTTAGTTGTTTTTTCCATGTTTACAGGACTCACAGCTTCATGGCATGGCACACTCTGTCTGTCACACATTAGAGGGAATGAAAACAGAGGCAGGCCTGTGGCAGGATAATCAAATCCATCAGAAAAGAAAAAAAAGCTTGCTGCATTTGATTTGTGGCTGCAGACACAGAGAGGAGATAACACCATTTTAAATGGATGATGGCTGTATTATCAGGGTTTTTGGGGTTTATGCAGACACAAACACCCCGATAGGAGGTAAAACTTAATTTTTCCTTCTTGTTTTTGCTGCTAATTCAGTCTTTCTGTTTTGTAAATAGTCATTTTTCTTGTTGATCTGCAGTGGAGGGTTGCTGGAAATCAGGAATATTGCATCTGTGTATGTGTGTGTGTGTGTGTGTGTGTGTGTGTGTGTGTGTGAAGGGGTGTCCTTACAGCGTACCCACTTGATTTGAATGTTAGAGCGTGGGCTTTAGTTTTTTTCCTCTGTGTTTACGGTGAAGTCACACCAGGAAGAGAAAGGGAAAAATCAAAACCCCAGACGAGCGATTTGCAGGAAAATGCAGGGATGTCGTTACAAGTGAAGAGTTTGATTCAATGGAGCAAGAAAATCAAACAGCGGTTTGAGCTGCTGGTGAACTAAAAATGTATTTTATCATGTTCCCGAAGACGACTATCAGTTTGTGCTGTTTTCTCTTTATTTTCTTCCATCTCTGTTTCTAAAAGATTAACCCTCCTTTTTTATCTGCACTTGTTTGTGTCTCCTACTTTTGGTCAATAATCCTCCCCTCCTCCCTCTCTATTCTGTTTTTTTCTTTCATCTTCCTCCCTTTGCAATCATCCTCTCCCTCTTGACCCTCCCACTGTCTTCTTCTTTTCCACTCTCCTCCCATATTGCGGCCAATGACCCGTCCCCTCTTCCTCACCCCTTTCTTCCTGCAGGATCAGCTCTCCACAGTCATCTCCCTCCAGAAGCTGATTGTCAGGGAGGTGGCTAACAAAGAGCGTGGCCTCTTCCTCATTACGGCAGGCATGGAGAAGCCAGAGATGATGGAGGTTCTGGCTAGCTCAAAAGATGAACGCAACACCTGGATGCAGTTCATCCAGGAAGCCATGCAGTCCATGTGAGTTGGATTCTTTTTAGGTGTTCATTTCTTTCCATATTTAAATACATTAAGACTTTATTGTTACCATAGAAATGTGGGACCACCTTGTACCCGAATGTCGTCCCCTTTTTCACTTACTTGTAACCTCTGCTGTAAACAGACCCTGCTTTCGTTGCTGTTTAACATTCAGGGTTGGCCTGCTAGAGTTCATTCTGTGCTGTAAACCAGGACTTAGACCCGGCCCAGTTCTATAAATCATAATATACTTTAAGTTGTGGCGGAGCGCTGTGCCGTCAGTAGGATTAGTACTACTCTACCTGGGGTTGTGATGTACTTGGGGACAGTCTAATGCTGGATAGGGCAGCTCACTATAAGCAGAGGATTATTCGAATGCAGCCAGTGGGAAGGAGAGAGATTTAGAGCGGTGTCACACTTCCTCCTGCTCTGACTTCTGTCAGAATACAAAACTGAGATCAAGCTATCGGCAGGAGCGGAGATGAAAACCAAACAGATTCTCATGCAGTTGTCTTTCTAATGAAAAGCATGCAGCATTGTTTGAACTCTCAGGGTTATCTTTTGACCTTCGAAGTAATTCAGTACGCATGAGCTGGGCCTGCATGAAAGAAAGAAATCACTTGAGTCAGGAAGTTACCAGAGGTTAGTAATAGCGATTCAGATAGTTGTTATAATGAAACTGTTATTTGGACATATTTTCATCACGAGCTTTTAATTATAAGTTGTGAAAACTTTTTTCATTTTAATGTAATCTCCTTTTTCACAAGCATTCATGCTGTAAGGATTTCATGTTTAATGCAAATCACATCTATTTCACCTGCTGTGTCTTTTCTCTTTGGTTGTACAGGGAGAAGGATGAAGATGAAGGTATTCCCAGTGAGACAGAAGATGACAAGAGACAATTAGAGACCAAAGCCAAAGAGATGAGAGGTGAGGGGAGGGGAGAAAAGGAAGCAAGTGGGGGTCATTTTCTGAAATGCTATTGAATATTCCTCTCACCGTTTTCCCATCCTCCCCTCATCTATCCATATTTCTGACTGCGCTGGCCAGAAATGCTGAGGCAGAAGGATACAGAGATCATGTCTCTGCTGGAGGAGAAGGCGCGGCTCTTCAGGGGGATGTGGGAAGGAGTGAACCCAGGAGAAGAGGCCTGCCAGCAGGTTGAGCCTTTCTTCCGGTCAGCCTGCAGCCAGGAGCCGCCCCGGGGGGCGTCCATCATGAAAGATGCCCTGCAGGAAGGTACGTCAAAGTAAAGAGGGCTTATAAAGCATAGGATGCATCATTCAACTAATAGCAAATACTGAATACAGACAGCCTCTTCCTCTGTCTTTTTACGTTCATTTTATGGCATAAAAAAAACCCTGAGCGTCTCACGTCTACAGACATCACACCCTTAACTTTCTTGTCAAACAAGAAACATAATATCCCAAATCGAATCAGATTCAGACATCAGCCACATTTCTAATAAATCTTTCTCCACAAAAGATTGATTTGTATATTCATCCTTCAGATGAGAGCTCATCCTGTTTGAGAAGTAATTTGCTGGGGAGCTGCATCTCATTAAAGCCTGAGAGCGAACAGAGGGCCAGAGTGTTTGTGTTTTGCCATCATTTTTCTGGAAAAGTGTACAGAAAAACGTTAAAGGAGTCGGGATGTGTGTTAAGCTCTTTTGCGTCCCTACTCATCAAATGTGTATGAGATGAAAGCAGCAGGAACTAGGAGAGATACTGAGCTGTGTATTGTGATTAAGACATTTAAATATGGAAAAAGAAACGTATTCTTCCCTCTGAGATCACTTTAAGTATTAAACAGCCATGTTGGTAGATTTGTGAAGATTGGAAAGACAAAACAACTGATGTGTGTCTAAATGCGTGCAGCTAACTGTTTGTTTCTTGGTGAGATAGTGTAGCGTTTAGATTATATTACAGATAAATAAGGAAGTCTCACATTGCCTCACCTGATCTATAGTGTTACACAAAACATGTTTCTTTAAAATACCAAGGATTTGTGTGGATGTTTGCAGATTCAGTGACTGTCAGGTATGAAAAGAGCAGCAGGTGTTTGGAGCCCAAGCCAGTAGTGGTCCTTTTTGACATGTTAATGTGCAGTGTGTGTGTGTTTTCCAGCTCTGAGGTTGTGTTTTTCCTGTTGGTTTGATCCGCCTGTGAGCGTTCATTCCTCTGATTAACTCTCTGGCTGCATCTCCTCATGCATCTCAAGCTGATGCCAAAACATGTGTCTCCCTAAAGTTTAGCTGAATTTCATATTGCAAATATATTTAAACTTTTAGTGAATAAGCTCTGTGGATCAAACAGGTTGTCAATAGTTGCTTAGCAACAGCAGCCAGCACCAGGTTGAAAGCAAAAGTGGCTGCCAGGAGTCATGGTGCAGAGCTGAACTGTAACACGGTTAACTGAGATAATTCACTTACCGACCTGAACATTAATGTATCTGTGTGTGTGTATGTGTGTGTGTATGTGTGTGTGTGTGACAGTGGAAACATTACAGGCACTGGTGAACAGCAGTCTGGGAGGAGCAATGGCCAGCGTCCATGAGGGCGGAGGCGCCGGACCAGTGTGTTTGCCCCGTCGGGCAGAGACCTTTGGAGGCTTTGACAGTCATCAGATGCACATCAGTAAGAGTAAGACCCCGCTTTGCTCAGCTATTCACATTATTTGGACTCGCACACTAAACATCCACCCGTTCATCAAACCCACTGAATTTATTTAGATGCTGCATACGTTTTAAAAGTGCGCTACTTTCTTCTCTAACAACCTCTTGGTGGTGGCATAACGGTAGGTAGCACCACACCCAGCACTTCCCACAATGCCTCTGTTCAGAGCAGCAGATAAAACCATTCAGAAGGGTTTGGACAGCAGAGGTGAGGCTTCCTGAGGGAAACGTGGCCTGAGGCGATGGCTCAGAACTGGCTGGATAGTAATCTGATAGCAAAGCGGATATTGAACAGCAAAAGCTCCATGTTTGCATTAACTGAGACTGAAAGCAGTGACACTTACAAAAACATTTATTTGCTTTATGCTGTTCAATATGATTGATCACAATGAAAGCTCGGTGTGTTTTTTTTTTTTTTTAGAGATGTGTGAAAAAATAGATCCTGTTTTTTTCTAATGCCTGTGTGTTTATGATGTGGTGTTTGATTTATGATCTGGTCAAAATATAGTTTTATTTTTCTTATTTTGCCAGTGTGCAAATTTGCAAATCTAGGCACAAATTACACTAAATAAACCTTGTTCACATTATGACACTTTGAACGGATAGAAAAACATGTGACTGGCAGTTTTATTCTCAGTTATTTGCTTTTCCTTCATCTGCAGTTTAACAACACGAAGCTGGAAGTGATCCCTCTTTCAGGCTCTGATTAACCCGACCTGAGTTATTAAACACCTCAAACAGCAAAAAATCACATCAGTTTTTCATTAACCCCGTTTAGCAATGCTGCTTCACACCTTTACGGTTCAGCTTTATTCATGGTGGATGTTTGGAAGTGATGCTTTTATGAGCAAAGCTTTATTGATGTTCGCAATACTTCATTTAAGGAAAAAATCTCTTCTAATTTCTGACTGAGGGAAAAAATGAAGGGGTTAAAATTTTAATTCTTCAGTGAGGTTTCCACCTCGACATCCACATTTATAATCATGCTTCAAGTCATCTGCAAAAGGCAGAACTTAAATCCTCCATTTATTTCTGGCCTTAAAAATAATAATAATAGGATTTTTGATAACTTCTTTCTTAAGTGAAAAAATGTGTTTTTTCCCCAAATAATAGATTAGCAGGAGTTTTATCTGAGAAATGTGCAAGGAGATGCAAAAAACCATGCAAATGACAGCATTATAACTCGGGGAGTTTCCCATTCTTCCAGATGATGATTCAGGTTTTAACAGATGCTAAATAAAGGTGAAAATCATCAGACTGGTGGTGACAAGAGGTTGCAGCTTCTGCAGGATGCTGATGATGAGATCTGTCCATTGTCGCTTGTTAACACAACTACAGAAGCTCAGACCAAACGGCTTCCATATCAATAGGTCTGTTTCTCTACAACAATCACGGCCACTATTCTCTAAATGTTATTTTATATGTAGGAGTCACCTTATCACATCTAATTCCTGGTGAACAAATGCTGTCACCAGCCTGAAGCTGTAAAAATGCTGATATATTTGTGAGAAGACGATTGATTCTCCTCCCAGCTGGTGGGTGTTGACCCGCTTGAGGTTACAGTTGCAGAGCACTTATTCAACGACCCGTTTATTCATCCCTAAACTGTGATCACTTGTCCTCCTGACACATTCATCTGAAAGAGGTTATTTGTAAATAAATGGTTGTGTTTTTGTTGTTTACTATTTGTGTGCGTGTGGTTTTTTTTTTGCAGGTGGAGACAGAGATGAAAGCGAGGAAATGGCAGGAGATCTGCGCAGGACGGAGTCTGACAGTGTCTTGAAGAAGGTTTGTGTCCCAGCTTCCGGTTATGTTTGAAGCTTTACGCCTCAGAGAAAGCCCAGAGGCGTGTGAGGGGGCCACATTCGTCCTCCAACATTAACAAGCACCATTAAGATGAATCTCACTGCCTCAGCCAGTAAATTAGCCTCTTGACTCTTCCTGCCAGGTCCCGTTGCCAGTGGCAACCATCATTTGGGTGACTATCCACTAGTGGATGGAAATAAACAGATCATGTTTAAGTGCTGCTGTTGTAGCTCTGCCCTTTTCTGTCTGTTCTCCTGCATGCATCCAGCATCTAATCCACTCATAACTATTCCTGGACTGTTTTAGTAAAGCCACGCTATGCAAATGCCTTTTCTTGTCTCTGAAGCAGTAGCTTCAAACGCTACAAAGGGGATACGTTAGATTGTTTTGGTCCTGGGCACTGAGCCAGGGTTTGAAGAGAGTGCAGCAATAAAAAGAAGAATCATCCTTATCATTAAAAATATAATATAGAGTTAATTCAGTAGTTTCATCTTCTATTGAATTGACATTTGTACAAGACTTTCTTTGAAATTAGAAGGTTTTATATGCATTTAACCCACTTGCAAAGCTGCAGGGCTGCTGTGTTACTGTAACCATCAGTCTCATGTAATCACATCCACAATTAGTGGCTTGTGCACTTATGTCACATCCATGCAGAAGTATGCACACTAAGCAGCCCGGCATGCACCAGCAGATGCAGGCTGAAAAGCATCACAGCATTGTCTCTTTACTCGCTTTATACCAATGTCTATGTGCAGGGAGGAAACGCCAACCTGCTGCAGCTGCTGAAGAGGAACAGTGAGGTAATAACAACTTCCTGCCTCTAATTCATTTTCAGCCTCTGTTAACATGGTCAGAAATGGTCAAAACTGTGTGTGGAAATCATTGGTACCAGCATCAGCTGCTACTGCGGTGGAGCTGGAGATCTGTAGCAGCTAAATGTGGCTTCAAATAAAAAGAATGACTAAGAAAGTAAGAAAATAGAAAAGTGGAGTTTGTGTCAATGCCACATAAATATTGTATAGAGAGCACCTTGTGAATAATTAATGTGGTAGCACACACACACACACACACACGTTCTGTGTAAGGGTTGCAGTGTGCTTGAGGAGCTTCTACTAAAAGCATGTTTAAAAGGGTTTTGAATTTTCTAAAAGATGTCTACAGAAGGTCGCATCTTCATCTAAAGTTTTGCTCAAGTTTTCATCACTGACCTATAAAGGTTGTCTGTAAACCCTGACCTCAAAGAGAGGGTTTGTTTTGGAGGAAAATCAGCTTTATCTATAAACATAGTAAAACAACGGGTGTTGACCAAGCTGTGTACAGCTTTATGAGTATTAGATAACAATACAAATAACTCAATCAGGGCAAAATGAGCAAAAAGCCAAGTATGAAAATAAAATTGACTGAAATGTTTTAAGCTAGAAAATGGAAATCTTTACATTTTGACACTATTTGTTTTAAAACTAGCTTTAAAAAAATCTGTGTGCTGTTTATGATGGGGTGAGAGGTACCAGAGACTCAGGTGGGAAAGCGTGTTGCTAAATGACCAGAAGGTTGGCGTTTGTTTCCCCGATCATCTGTTGTGTGAATGTTTGGATGGTGAACAGAGAGACCTCTGGACAACAAGAATAAACTCATCAGCTGATCTCAATTTAACTCAAATTCTGATCTTTATTTATGTACCGCCTACATCTCTGCACTTTATAGATATACTCATTGAAATTCACTGTCGTACAATTAAAAGCAGGTTGTTTTTTAAGACAAAACCAAGAATAAATTAATATGATCCATAATGAGCAGAAACGCTTTATAGCATGGAAAACAGGTGTGATGTGAGTGCCAGTCAACACCTGGCAGCAGCACAACTTATCATAGCCCAACCCATCCAAGACGTTTGATACCAGTTACCTACACGCCCTCTCGCCCCCTACTGCATGGTTTTGATCTTCCTTATGGAGTTAAATATATTCCAAACCATGCATGATGATCCAAACTGTTAGCAAACTGAATAACAGGCTGTCTGAGTTCATTCATATTCAGAGTTCGCTCCATACTGATGATACTGGAAAGAAATATCTCATCAATGGTGAAAGAAGACTTCATTAGCACATTAGCATGCAGGGATTCGGAAAGACCTCAGTGAAACATTGAAGTGGGAATAATCTGCTCATATATATGCCAACCACTATGGTGCTAAATGTACCTGCTGCGTGTTTAAATGCATGTTGTATGCATTTCGGTATTGTACGGCATCTTTCTCTCTTATTACTTGTAATTTGCTATTTTGAATTCATTTTGCACTCAGACTCTTTTCCACTGGTTTGTGATAGTTTCATAAATAGTTCTGATTCACATTTTACTGATCGCTTAACCTTTGTGTAGAGATGAAATGTTTCTGTAAAAATGATTGTGGGAATAAACCATTACAGCCTTTTGGACCAGTTCAAATTAGACAGAAGGAGCTGAATCCCATCAAAGTAGCTCATGTACCAGTTAAGTAAAAGAGATAAATAATAAATACCTTATTAAAATGTACAAAAACGATTAGAATAAATAATGGATCTGACCATGTTTGTCTCTCTTCAGTGACACAAATGCATAAGTAAAATGCTTATTTTAATAGTTATTATTAGATTCATTATAATAGATAATCATATATAAGGCCACAGGTAACTGAGATCAGTTTGCAGTTTAGAGGCCTAAACAACACAACTTAAGGTTTAAGTTTATATAATACAGTAAATCAACCAAAACCAAGTAAAAAAAATCTTTTGCCTTCATAAATGATGCGTTTTAGCAGCGCAGAGCGAAATCAGCATCAACCAAAAAGCTTTTTCTCTCCATGTGAAGCAACCAGAACACAGCAGGATGTTTTAAAGTCATGTGACACTCATTGTTTTCTCTTTTTCCCACAGCAGGTCCTCCACAGCGTCTCCCACCTGCATCTCCTGCTCAGCACTCTGCAGGTGACTCCCATACAGCACATCCATGCGCTGCAGATCAGAACTGACATGATGCAGCTCCGTGAAGTTTCTAGCTGTCAGTGTGAATTTCAGCAGCCCTCCTCGTACGAAACAAGAGGAGAAAAGATGAATTGAGATAGCGGCTCAGTGTTTATGCAGACTCGCAGAAAGAAGCGTATGAGCAGCATCCTCAGGAGGCAACTGCTGTACCTAACCAGGAGAGGTGTGTGTGCTTGTGTGTCCCAGGCGGTGGTGGTGCAGCAGGACAGTTACATCGAAGATCAACGACAGGTGCTGAGTGAGCGCTCCTCCTGCGCGCTCTTGTCCCGGCAGTCCTCACGGCCCAGCTCGCTGATTGAACAGGAGAAGCAGCGCAGTCTGGAGAAGCAGCGGCAGGAGCTAGCGTCCCTGCAGAGACAACAGGCAGCTCATGCTGAGGAGAAGAGGAGGAGGGAGAGGGAGTGGGAGCTCAGGGAGCAGCAGCTCTCTCAAAGAGAGGCGCTGGTGCACTTACAGGTAACTGTGCAGCAACTATCAGTTTTGTTTCTCACCAGTCTCTGGTCCAATGGAAGTCCCAAAATAACCACTGCTATTTATTTCACACAGCACGCAAAGCGTTCAGTTTCCTGCAGGGCTTTGTTGTAACCATTTACAACATCCCTGCCTTAATACTACTAAAACTTTTTCCTCTGATTGTAGTTTTACTGTGCTCCAAAGAGGAGAGCTGCAAAGACATTTACCTGTATTATCTTTTTTTATTTAAACATGATTTTGTTGTAGGGCTACATTTAATGTCTGTACTTGCATATTTTTATTGTTTATATCCTCTTTCCTGTCCTGAGACTGCAGGAGGATATAAATGCCTCAGGCCTCAACCTTTTTCAGTACAAAAATGCATGTTTACATTCCTCTTGGTCTGACAGAGGAGATTATGGTTGCTCGAGCAAGAGAGGTGCTTATGTATAGGGAAGACGGCAAAGTCTCCTCAGCAGGCATGGAAGTGAGAACTGGCAGGAAGTGGAAGGCCCATGTTGCAGTTAGCCAAGCTGAAGCACGGCTGCAACACCGTGAGCTAGTGGGAACTGTGGCATCCAGATGGGCAGGTCTCAGGAGCTTTCCAAGGCCTAAATACAATCAGGCTTAAGGAAAGGAGGAGGTCCGAGCAGGGGTGGAAGAAAGCAGAGATGGGAAGAGGCAGCTGACCTATGGAAAACATCAACTAAGGCAACAAGGCAGGCAATTGTTTTCATTAGGGCTGGTGAGAAACCACAGCAGTGCTGGAGTCACGCAGGGGCACTACTGCTATCAGCAGCTCAGGTTCCCGGAGAACATCACAGAGACCACACGCAGGCCTGACATAGTTAAGCTGTCCAAAACAACAAAGCAGTTATGCTGGAGACAGGATGGAGGAGGTCTTTCAGAGAAAGAGAGCCAGGTACGAAGAACTGGAATGGGAATGCCAAACTGGAGAGGGAGCACCCACTGCAACCCCATCAAGGTCAGAGGGTTTGCAGGCCAGTCTGATGTTGTGAGTGAATGGACAGCAGAGGTGCAAAGCCAGCAAAGACATCACTGATGCAGCAGGAAAAGTGTTGAGATGGCACGGACCCATGGCTGCAGGCTATATGGACACAAGCCGGGTTGGGTCACCAAAGCGAGGGTGTCTGTGGTGAGACCTGAAACGCTATGATACAACACTGATGATGCAACAGTGCACTGAGCTGGAGCGTTAGTGATGATGATGATGATTAACTTTCACTGTTCCAATTAAATGAATAAAAGAATAAATAAGCATAAGACGAAACGTTTAGACAAGATTCAGTTTGAATCATATTTGTTGGTTTCTGTCATCAGAAGCTACTTTACATACCGCTGTCTTCTTGGTTCTGCAGTGAGCTACATGTTGGTCTGCAGACACTAGCTGGTTAGCGGTCGCTTAAATCAAAGCTCTCAGAATTGGCATGGCCTCCCACCCATCAGCTGGCTTTCCACTGCTGTTGGTATGCAGGAGAGGAAATATGTAACTCAGGTGTGTAGGAAAAGAGGGTTGTGAATCTGCAGCAAGGTGCTTGTTTTCATTTGGAGATCAACGATTAGACATAATCTACAGGTTTAGATTAATTCCTTTCATATTTGATCTGATATATGTTACAATGACAAAGCTGTTTATCTTTATTTCCCATTAGAAATTCTGCTTCTGCTGAAAAACAGACATGAGCAAAGAAGCTAAAAAGACTTTAAATAAGCTCCAGCTTCTTTGTGAGGAAGGAAGTCTGTGCTGTGCCCTCAGGTTTCAGGCATTCAGAAGGAACACATCATGTCCATGCAGATGGTAGCGATAAAAGCACAGGCACTAATATGACCAGTTAGATGTGATAACATCTGAATGCCTGAAGCAGCAGAGAGGACCAGCAACGGTACGACCACTGACATGGTTGTTGGCATGAATGAGAGGAAAAGGCTGCAGCCATTCTGTCACCAAAGCTTCTGCAAATTCTGAGCAACAAAAACTTTTCACCTCAGAAAAAACTCTCGTACACGTTAAAGGAAGAACAAGACTGCATGCTTTGGACTGGGAAATATGACTGGTTATTAATGGTAATTAGAAATAAAGTCCAACCTGCAGAGTAACCCTTAACTGCACACAGTGGGAACACCCCAGTGAGAAATCTCAAGTTTACTGGAAGAGACACGAGAAATAATGCTGAATAATTAACTCAGCAAAGTTTGGACCTCCACTTTCTACTCTGATGTAACACCTCATCAGATCTGAGCTGCATCCTAAGCAATGCTTTTTTACTGTTAGATGAACAAGTGGTGACAAAGAGTTCAGCGTGAGTCCCAGCAATCTGTGAGCCAGACTTTCCAAAGTTTTCTGTCAACATCCCCAAACAATGAAATCAATCAGTACACCTGGCTTCCCCGCAGGAGGAGGAGATAACGAAGTTGCACACGACACTGGATGAGGAGAAACAGGAGCTGCAGAGTAAGAAGGACGAGTACCAGAAAGACCTGGAGAGGCTGCGAGACGCCCAGAGGAAGCTGGAGCGGGAGAAGGAGGCCATGCGGCGGCAGCTGGACAAGATGGAGGAGCTCCACCTGTCTGAGGTGAGCACTTAAAAAAAAATCACAACAGTAATGAAAACATGATCCCTGTGGGAATCAACCTCATCTGTTGCCCAGACAACAGCAGGTGAGCACTCTGTGAGCAGAAAGGGATTAGGAGGCTTTAACTCTTAAAAGGGAATTTATTTGTTCTGCTCATATGGATCCAGTCAGATTATCAGCTTTTTTTTAATCATTAAACTCCTGCAATATTATCTGTCATCATTATTTACCATTAAAACATCCATATGCACTCATCTCATACATATTCACTCAGATGTGGACGCCATATGGGAGCTGTAATGTCTAACCTCCTCCCCCTCTTCCAGAGAACTCCTTCCACAACATCCGACGAGTCTCTGTTCCTCGGCAGCTCCCAGTCTCTGGAGCTGGATCCGCTAGAGCTCTCCTCATCCTCCTCCTCCTCCCTGCCGAGGCTGCAGCCTCAGCGCTCCAAGCCCAAAGGAAAAGGCCTCAATCCCTTCACCTCATCTTCCACAAATCTCAAGGGCAGCGAGGCCAACAACCAGATTTCCAAGAGCTTCCTGCAGCTGGCCAAGAACAAGAACAAAGATGGGAAGAAGAAGAAGAAGAGCAAAGGGGGGAGCGCGCAGACAGCAGGTAGAGAATGGTGAGCGGGAGGCAGAGGGTGGATTCATATGAATTATTCAGTCTCTTACAGTGAGTCATTAGATTCAAGTGGAGTGTTTTATGGTCAAGGACTCTTCACGTCAGACCAATAATGTCTGGTTTTTATTGAAAAGAAGGTGTGTGTTTGGATGGATAATCAGAGATAAAGGAGAGGAAGTTATTTTCTGAAAGACGAGCTGAACTCGTGTTCAACTCCTAAGGTTTCCTGTATTTTTGTCACGCAGACGTTTGGTTGGGAAAAAAGGTTTCCAACAATTAGCCCTCAAAGATCCGTCACTTCCACACCGTTTGCCAAGAATATAAAAACAGCAACCCATTTTCTTCTATCCGCTTTCAGAGAAATAGTTCTGACCACATTCAGGTGCAGCACTGTGACTCGTGCACGTGAGAGAAAACGTAAAGAAAAGAAACCTGAAAGAATGAATACATGTGGAAACGGAGCTGCCGGTAATAAAACCTTTAAAGGACAGTAACCGCTCCGCTCCTACATGATGGGCTTACAGTAGCTCTGTTAGGCCTGTGGAGCGTTCAACTGCAGGGAAAGAAGGCAAAATCCAGCGTCTTTATTCTGAATAAAAGCAAGGTTTATCTAAAGCTGACACAAAGCAAAAAGTACAATTTATAGTAAAAAAATACTACAGAGAGAAAAGTAAAGAAGCTCATAATAAAGTCTGCTGATGGGGGACGTTGTCCTCAGTGATGCAGCTCCTGTCGCAGATATTTGAACCCTCAAATTAGTTTTTGCAAATGTTGGAATAGATTTCCTGATTTTCTAACGCATCCTTTCCATTGGAGGAGGAAGAGAAGGGGAGCTCTCAGTGCTCTGGCTGTTCCAGAGGGATTACTGCTGCATTAGTGTTCATGTGACGGTCCTGCAGTGAGATACAGCTGAACAACCTTATGAGATATTAACCAGATTAAGATCAGGCTCTAAATAACATCACCTTAATCCTAATAGGGTCACAGCTGGAGTAACAATAAGCAAATCAGAGCAGTAGGCTGATTTATGTACATGTTTGTATCTGTGATACAGAAAAATCCATGTTGTTCACTGAAACTGATAAACCTTCCATATAGATATCAGACGGTGCTTCTGACTCGTGCTTCTAAGAAATCCTTTGAAAACAAACTAATGAAACTAACCTGGAAGTTGCCATAATGCATGTTGAGAAGCAGCTTGTTGAGCAGATGAGTCTGAAGCGTTTCAGCGCGTCACATCATTTCTGTTCACAGCATACACACACACACACACACTGTCCCTACTGTGAATCATGGGAGGCTTACTTATGTTCTTGGACTGTTTTGCTGCTTTATGCATCTCAGCAGCAACGACATTATAAGACTCTGTGTCAGAAAGCAGGTCAGGGGTCACCCAGGAGATAATGAGCCAAGACAGCATAAAAACCCAAGAATAGTACGAAGCAAACCTGATCATTATCTGCTCGCGCTGATGTGGAAGGTATTATATCATATCAATACTTGCCCTCTAAGAAACACCTGGAAGCAAAATAATACTAATCATTTATGGTAAATATAATGACCTCATATTTCCTACTATTTTTATAGATCTGGTTTAAAAAGGTTATAAAAACCTTTATTGAAGCAGGTGATTATTATTAGTATGTTTTCAAATGAGTGTTGAGCCACAATTTAAAAACAATATCTGATTTTAATGGTTTAATCCTTTATTTTTAAGTATAATTATGTTTCTGCACAAACTGAGACAGTGACCAGGCCTTCCATCAAAATGTCTTTTTCATCACGTTTGCTGGGGATTTATTAGGAAAATGATTTTTCCTGCATATTCGGTTAAATTCTAAACATATTGTTGTTTCAGAACGTTCCAGTACCACTTGACTTAAAAAATACTTTACAAATATCACAAAAAACATACAATCAAATGAAATAACCTGCATTTTATTTATTTCACACCAAATATAATCTTAAAAAAACATCAAATTCAATCCATCTAAAAGAACAAAAATTCTGATACAAACAATAAGATAAATATGCTCTAAATTTCCTGACATGACGAAATGTTTCTCGACTTAACTAAGAAGTAGTGAAACAATCATGTAAAGTTCTTTATTAACGACAGAAAAAGTGAGACAGGTATTTAGGAAAGCCACTTCCTTCCTGTATGAATGTAAACATCCCACCATCCAGAGTAAATATATGAGGATTCAGGGATGAGCATGTTGGATGCCTTAAAAAGTCTTACATAAATCCAGTCAGCTTTTATTGAGGTTGTTTTTGTACATAATAAAACAAGTGTTTCCACATTGCTCTCTTTGCCATCGATGAGCTTCTTAAAGAACCCAGTTGCTTGTTTAGGGCCGCTTCTCTGTTGCACGATCAGCCAAAGTTAGCTCCAGCAGCGCTAAGTCAAAGAAGAAAATAGGCACAACTGGATTGCTTTAATTAGAAAGATATAAAAGTAATAGATTTCTAACCCAGGTAGAGACATAACTGATGTACACATAGATGGAATATCTAACAGACATGCTGGATTATGTGTGTTTATAGAAGCGCCAAGGCGATCTGTCGTCTCGTTTTGAGACTCAGACCTGCTCAGCATTTCATCTGGATCAGTGAGATTTGTTGCAAAATAAATGAGTGAGGAAAGTAAATTATTAAGCTGTCCTACATTTCAGGAGGGAATTGAAGCACTCGTCTTCGGCCCGACGAAGAGTTTATTAAATGAGCTGTTTTTTCCGCAGCGTCTTTCTGCACATCAGCAGCAGCACAGACACAGTAGAGGTCGCCCAAGCAGCACATTCAGTATGACATGCATCTAAACAGGCAGTGGTTATGAAGAGATCCATGTTATAAAGCCCGTTTTATTTTCATTGATGCTCCCTAAACCTTCGCTTTTCTGCTCCTTTCAGACCCCCAGCACGTCCCAGAGCCCCCTATGGATGGAGAGATCTTCTTCTGCTAAGAAATGCTGCTTTCCCTCCTCGTCTCTGTAGTCATGAACCCGGCATTTCCCTCTGACAGCCACGGAGGAGTGTGTTACTGCCTTCCTGCCACCGTGTGTAATACTGCAGCGCACCACAGGGCTGTTCTGACTCATCTTAAAAAGGCTTTTAATTAATTTTCCACATCACAACATAAAGCAACTAAACATTACACACAGGAAGGAGCTGGAAAAGGAACTTTCTCATGTTTTAAATACCACTGCTTTAGCTTGTGGGAGAGCAAAAAGTATTCTAGTCCATTCAGTTATGTTGTGTATGTTGGGTTGTATCCATGTTCCGGGGTTCTGGGTCCAGAAGTCCTCTTTCTTTTTCCAAAGAAATGATTAGATTCCTTCATTTTCTGCGACCAGAGTCTTGCAGTCAAATGCCTCTTAAGCCCGACCAAGTCTCTCAGTGGCTTCGCCGCCTCTCAGTCTGGGTGTCCCTCCCACCCCCCCACCCCCCACCACACTCCATCAAGGAATCAAGTGCCAGCAGCAGCCAGAGATAAGGCCTTTTTCCACGCAAGTACAAGGGCGCAACCCAGTCCAAGTGCCACTCGCATGCAGGCGTAAACGTCCACACTGCGGCGGGAAGTCTGCTAATCACAACCATTAGCTGTTAATTCAAGACTAAAACCCCTGGAAGAGATGTGTGTTGTCTTAACAACATTTCTCCTTTTGGAAAAGCAGATGTGGGAACGTTTGAAACCATAGACTTCACACACACTCTGTCTCTCTGTAATGCTTCTATTCATGTCCTTTCCATATGTTCGAGATCCTTTGATGGATATTAGCTTAATCCTCGCGTTATCAGCCTGTCAGTGAGCTTTTTATGGGCCCTCGTCTTTCATTCTAGCAGACAAGAGGGTTTCCTTTTATTTAATAACACAGTTTCTGTTCAGCCTGTTCCCCGTTTCTGCTCTGATGATTAAATCTGTCGGCACACGCTGATGCTTTAGGAAGTGGAAGCTGCTGATTTAGAGGTGAACACAATGTAATCTAATCATTTCATACGAGTCATCAGTGTTGTTAAGCACTTTGCTCCTAAACATTGATATTTTTTCAGTGTTTTTTTTTGTTTTTAAATGAAGAGTGAAAATGATCCAAAGAGCGCTGATGTGTTCAGTAGCATAAAAGATGCTGCAGTTTTTGTTTGTGAGAAAACAGACGGAGCTGGTAGCTTCCAGTGGGACTCTTAATGTTTAAATTCTGTGTTTTAGAGCCACTAAGCCCACACTTTTGGGCTCATAACTACCTGCTGGACAGGTAAGACGAAGAAAAACACCAACTGTAAGACCGTTAAAGCCCAAATGAAACAAAAACAACCTTATTTTTCCGTAAATGACCGAGCAGCATCGCTGCACTGCTTCCTCTCTGCCGCCTTTGTCTGGTGTTGAAGTGCTTGTTTGTTAACTCACCGTCTGCGTGGAGCATTTGACTTCATGTCCAGGCTGGTTTGTTATAGTGTGTCTTGTAAGAAGCTTATGTGTCCTGCCAATTAGTTGCTTCATGTCTTTTGTTTATGGCTTTGCTGTAATCCTTTGAAAGAAGCAGAGAGGAATGAACCTTTTTCTTTCTCCGTTGCTTTAGGTGTCCGCATGTTTCGACCACTAGGGAGCACTGCACCTATAACTAAACGAACCCCTTCCCTCCCACAACAAGCAAAAGTACAAACTATTTCTCTCTTTTTATGTTATTTCCTATGTGCACTCCCTGCTGAGAGAAATTGGCATATTTTTCCTCAGCAGGTCATCTACGCACAGAGATAATGTGATGAGCGTGGGCTCTCACGCTCTGTGACATTTTCCCCATGGCATTTGTAATTGACTGAAGAAACAAATAAGTTGTCAGATTGTAATTGGTTATTCAGCGAAAGCAGTCAGACCGCTTTAATGTAGGGAGAGGAAGAGGGTTGGAGGGAGCGACCGGGCGGAACTACGAGCTTGTCTCCGTTGGGGACAATCAGCAGACGCAAGTCAGGAAAATGAACTCCCTCCCCAATGATGATAAGCCCGTCCATGAGACGAGTGTGTCCATCAGGTGAACCCTGCGTAGCCTTAAATTGTAATGATAAAATGCACTAGAGTAGAACCCAGAGTCTTCTCAGGAGAGAGAGGAGAGCTTTGATGCCTCTGCTTTCAATCGAAGGAAATATTTGTACTATACAAATGGTACACGGTTGTGTCACTCTCAACAATGTAAAAAATAAAAAAAGGGCAAACATGTAAATATGATTTATGTACAAAACAAATCACATGTAAAAAAAGAAATTCTTCCATTTGTGATTTATTGCCGCATTTTGTAAGATTGTTTTATTTATGTATTCTGCCCACCGACCGGATGGGGAGCAATGTAAAGGCATATTTCTCTCACAATAAAAAAACAACGGAAATATAATACAAATGATGGCTTCCTGCTCACTGAATGAACATCTTATGGAAACACGAAGCCTCCAGTTTGCTCACACTGACGGTGAAAAGAACAAGAGGCTTCATAAAACCAGGAGTGCTTTTCTAATGTGTGTATTCATCACACACACACACTGCAAACCGGGAACTCAAAGTATAAATCCTGCAAATAATCCATCGACTTGTGTTTGTTGCAGCTGGTGAACGTCTGATGTTGCACACACACACACACACACTCTCTCTGAGCACTTTATTATGCTCCTGTTGATCTGTTTATTCACACAGAAACCTAATCAGCCAATGGAAACAACTGTGCATGCAGACATGGTCAACACAACGGGCTGAAGTGTAAACTGAGCAACAGAATGAAGAAGAATGAGGATTTAAGTAACTGAGCATTGCATAGTGGTTGGTGCTACTGGGATTTTCACACACCATCTGTGGGGTTTAGGGAGAATGGTCAGAAAGAGAATATATCCAGTGAGCTGCTGTTGTCTGGACCAGACTGCTGTGTTTATGTAAGGGGGAAACAGGCAGACAAAGTATCATCAGAACAGCAGAAGAATCGCACATCTGGACAATAAAGGCTCGTCTCGAGTCTCCATAACTGGTTTCGGCTGCTGGTGATGTAATGGTATGGGAGATATTTTTACTGGCACGCTTGGAGACGGTCATTTGGTAGCAACATGCCATGGTTGCCCGACTGAGTGCGTTCCTTTATAACCACAGTGTAGCATCTACTGGCACAGTGTAGCATCTACTTCCCTCTGACGTACTTAAGCAGCTTGTCTTAACATAATGACTCAAAGGTGTGTGTATGTTTATAGAACAGGAACAATATGAAAACACCTTCACACACTTTTCTCTTTACATTCATTTAGATCAGTGGTTGTAAGCTTCTTATAAACAAGCTTAATTTAGCAGGAAAAGGATCAAACCAAAAGCTTTCCCCACTGAGGAGGAAGATGACCGGACCAACAGGTTAAACTAAAAACGCATCACAGAAGCGGCGTTGGATCTACCATAGCATCATAAACAGAAAGGCTTAGCTCATTTCTATAATCACAACTTCCTATTTTACCAGTGATATGCCTTTTTATTCCCACACTGGAATACTCCATCTATCCATTATCTACCGATTTGTCCTTAACGGGGTCGCGGGACACTGGAATGCTAAGTAGGGTAAAATATCTATATAGTAATCGTGCTTTTTCATGCTTTTAATGAGCTACAAGCTGAATCTGATCTCTGTGCAGTTAAAATGAGCTCAGCTGGCATATGGTTTCCCATGAGAGACATCACACCCCAAACACCTTAAGCTAGCCTCAAGATGGTTTCTAAACTTTACGAATTAATTACTCCACAAATTTTGTAATAGAGATTTAACAGAAGCAGCAGATAAAGAAGTCTGTGTGGAAAAATATCAGTGATGCAAAAAAAAAAAAAGAATTATTTGAATATATTGATATGATGTACCTCACTCCTATGTGGCGTTATGCCATGAGGGTCACCGCATCTCCCGATTGGCGTCTATATTTGTTTAATGCTCAGGGTTCATTCATGCGTGTTCATAGGGAGTAACCTGACACAGATTCTGGAAGGAGATGACCCTCATAGGTGACACGCTTCAGATCTGCATCCCAGTCTCTGCAGTTGTGCTTTAACGATGACTCCTCTTTAACTTTTGGGCCGGTGCTGTGCTAAAATAAGTGCCCTGCCACAAAAAGCGCTGCTTCAGTCAGAAAATAGGAGAGGAGCCATGCTCTGGTGGAGGGGTTTGCCAAGATATGCATCCCATCTTCAAATACACAAAGCCATCAACATTATTATTTATAGTGCTTTTTGGACTTTCGCCTTCACACAGAATATTCATGATGAAACCCTGCAGCCTTGACTCTCCTACATAATGAATTCTGCCTCCAGACTTTGGTTTGGTATAGCCTCCACATGTGATGCTTCAGGAATGCACCGCGATTTCAAACAAGCATCACTTCCACTGTCACTAGATGACAAATGGTGGGACGAGACGGCCCGTGTGAGCTGCTGGAAGCAGCGGAGCCACCTAAGTGGAATCTAGCATGAAGCTCTTTTTTGGTGAAAGGATACAGAAGACCTGAGGAAGTCATACAGTTGTGGAGGAGCTCAGCTGCCACCAGCAGCAGCTTCTCTAACAAGAGAAATGGTACAATTTGTCTTCTTTGCTGCTGATTGGGCTAAGTTCAACAAAAACCTATCACATTTACACATTCTGTGTAACACACTGCTGCTTTGATACAAATAATCATCTTCAGGAGACAAATATTTCCTCCAGTATCCAATATGGCTGACAGCTGAGAAATAAGCCTTTTTAATATGGAAGGCCAGGAGTGACAAGACAAGACGCCTTTTTCACACTTTATTATGAACGAAAACTATAGATTGCTAAAAAAAAATAAGGACTTCACACAAACATTTATCAAGTGTTTTAAATTGAAATAGTAATTATTAAATACTTAGAGTTGCTGAATGAATTTATGAATAAAAAAAAAAAAGTTAAAAAAATATTTATTCATAAATTTGGTTAGAAATACCTTTGTCTTTCTTGGATTTATAAAGAGGTGATTAAACCTCTATATTATTATTTCCCAGGTCATAACTTCTCATAGTAATGCTGGATTGCTTTGGCAGTGACCCTCTCGGGCTTCCTTACATTAATAATGAAACCGTGTTTAGATGTGTTGCTGCTTTCTCTGTAATCCCCTGTAGTGTAAAGGCTTCCTCATCTGCTCCATATGGTGTCTTTAAGTTGTGGTTCCTCATAAAAGTGGAGCCTTTCACCTTGCCATGCCCTAACCTAGCCCCTAAATATGTCAAAGATGCACATGTCTGCCATGTAGTGGTGGGTTTTACCACCAGTTCTCTTTCTGGAGACATGGACTGGTGCTAGTCACAGTTCTGGCACTTAGAGGGTTCATCCTGATGGCCTTTTGTCATTGTAGTTCATTTTAATGCAGAATAGTTGTGAGTTTAACCCTTTATGGCCTGATGTTGCATATTTGATACATACTGTTTCTGAGACATGTTGCATCACTTTATGGCAGA
>JBAMIG010000001.1:25781493-25804213 GCA_037177335.1 Kiunga ballochi
AAATATAATAGATTTAGTTAAAGGGTCAAATAAAGTTTTTAGATTTCAAAAGTGAGATGTCTCTGCCCAGTTACTCTTAATTCAGGCATTAAGGGGTTAATCAGTGGCTGCTGTTGCATTGTCCTCAGACCATGATATTAGATCTTTTTTTAATCCTTAGCCAGGCTCACAGGTATCCAGTCTTTTCTCTGGAGGCTTTACAGAGCTCTGTGTTGGTGACGTCATGCACTCAGCAGCCTCAGGAATCTGTAATCACCAGCATCTAATGTGGACCAGCAGAACATTTTTACTGACTTAAAGATCTGATAAATGTTGCAGGGTACTCAGTATGTGACTGACCTGGTTGTTTAATTACTGTTATCCCCTTTACCTATTTGCACGGCACCACAGAGGTTTGCTGTGCCAGAAAAAAAGCTGAAATGGTAAAAAGTTACTTTTCCACTTTGCTGTAGGTTTTTTATTATTATTATTTTACACCTCTATTGTTAAAAATAATTTTTGGGTGGCTGTAGCTCACGTGGAAGAGCTGCAAGTTCAACTCCATGTTGAAGTGTCCTTGGGTAAGACACTGAACCCCAACTAGCCCCCCTGTGTGCCCATTGGGGTGTGTGTGAATGTACTATAGTTAGAAGACCAGAAAAGTGCTTTATAAGTCTATTTATTATCTTTTTCTTCTGGTAATAAACTAAGTCTGACCTGCTCCTCCATGTGGATGAACAGCACTATTTATGTTGTGCTTTATAACAATTAGGGTTAGTAAAAAAAAAAAAGCTCAATGCTCTATTTTACACATATATGAAATAAAATAATATGCAAATCTGTTAGCAATTACATCCCATTTTAGCTATGAAAACATGCACAAAATGTCAGAACATGCAGAATCCATGCAGAAGGCAATCCAAAGACATTAAAAGAAATAAGATCAGTTTAAGGTTCCTGTGCAGATGTCATGCTTGTGAACACGTTTAAACCTGGATTTAAATCATTTAATCTCAGTTTGTTCCACATGTTTGCAGCATAGCAGCTAAATGCTCCATGTTTACTCTGGACCAGCTGACCTGAGTCTTTGGATCTCAGAGCTGTGCTTGGTGCAGATGCATTCTGGGTCTAAACTGTTTCAGGATTAGGGTTTTAAAATCTATAACTGGCAGGAAACCAGTGCAAAGTTTTTTTTTAAATGGTGTGACATGTTCAGATGTCTTAGTCCCAGTTAAAGCTCCAGCAGCAGCATCTGAATGAGCTGCAGATATTTTACACCTGCAGGAGTTTCTCCTGGTCTGTCTGGGAGACTAAACTTGAACCCTCTTTTTCTGAGGGTCTGTCATAGCAAAACAAGAAGAAGTAGCACATGCCATTAATCCACTGTTTTAATGTGTCTAAATCGTGTTCGTGCTTTGATTTTCTGTTTTTGTTGCGGTGGAGCTGCAGTTGAAGCACCATTGCTGCAGGGGAAACACTGACAAAGATCTTGATGGACTGACAGCGACTGCAGCACACAGAAGCGTTGGTTTCTCCTGATAAACAAAGAGCGAGCGGCTTTATCTCCCTGTGCTCTCCACTCTGCACTGTTTTGCCTCTGGTTACAGCCGCTGTGGAGCTTCTTTCCTTCAGCTCTCTCTCAGAAATCACACCAATTTTCCAAACATCTTTTTTCCCCTCATTCTGTGTCTTGCTGCAACAGCATAATCTCCTGAGGTACAGAAGTACCCTCCCCACTCCCACTCAGTATAAAAAGAAAATAAACACGAGTTGATAAGAGCAAACACCATCAGTGGTTTGATAAGGCGTTCTGTACATTTTTGCCTGCTGTACCAAAACACGGTAAAAGTTCTGCAATCACCTCGCAGATCGCCCATGTCTGCTGGTGAGATGCAGCGACAGAAAACCAGATAGCTCTATCCGCTTCTGGTTGTCATGGTGACGAGAATATCCAGGCACATGGGAGCCATGCGGCAAAACGAGTTGTGAGAAACAGAGATGGAGGAGGACGGAGGGGTGAGAGTTGAAATCTAAAGGCACAGCAGAATAATCACGCATATCAGCGTTTCCTTCAGAAACAGCTGAGAGTCATGAATTATCTCCCACAGATGAGATCAAATTTGGTATTGTTGAGCTAATTACTGCTATGTGATAATGATCTAAATCTGTCTAATGGATGGTTTGAAAGCAGCTTTAAATAGAGCTACGATAACAACAAACATTTTAATGAAAGCATCAGCTGTTTTAAAACTAAGGATCTGCTCACTGAGAAGCATCTCATGTCACAGCTCCCCCAGCAGTTCCCTCCCTTTGACAAAGCCTTTTCTTCCTACTAGGAAAAAGTCCTCACGCTTAGGTGTCCGGTGAGACCCGCTTCCATACCTGGACCTGCCATGGTTCTGGACAATCTGGCTTCACCTGCACTGATCTGGGTGATGGTTATACCTGCTGTTTGGGTGGCAGCGTAACCTCAGCTCATCATTATAGAAGAAAAACATACAGAAATGCTTTTCTCGTGATGCTGTGCGATCCTCTCACACACATGTGATGGAAGCAACATTTTACACCTGGTCACCTGGGCGTTGTGCCAGGATTGATCAGCCACTTAGCAAGTGGAACAGCTGTTATGAATGACTGTTCCTGGTTCATGTCAGGAAGTACCCCATGATAACAGCGTTTACACACGCCGCCTGTTCATGTCACGGTTTCTGTTCTTGTATTGGACGGTTCAGCTTTGCTTCTGCCCAGTTTCTTTTCAGCTCTTCTCTTTCCTGAGAATCCACCAAATAATCTCTGATGTCTTCACTGGTTTCTGTTGACAATTCATGGGTCCACTTAGCTACTTAAGTTCCCCATGTTGTGAGGACGGACTCTGTAATCTGGAATGACTTCATGTTTTATGATCTATGGAATAAAATGCATGTTATGGTGCCACCACTGTTCCTGCAGGTTAAATAAAAATGTTTATATTCTCATAAATCTGACCTGAAGTGCAAGTCATGGCATTAATAATCATACAGGGTTTTATTACTCAGCATTTTTGTGCTGAAACATTCTTAGATAGACACATTTGAGCTGAATCCCAGCTGTTTTGCACACTGATGGCTCAGTTATAGCACTGGTAAGTGTAAACTTAACTAACCAGATGTTAGTGACCAGCCTGACTTGAGTTATGGTCTGCTGTAGTAGAACATGTGATCCAGTTAATCATCATTATAAGATTATGTAAAGTTGTCTAAACACAGTCCTGAAGATCAATGATAATAATAAAGAAATGTAATAAAAGTAGTAAAAATGATAAATTCAGACAATAAAAGCTGAATAATGACAAAGCAAATAAGATGGATGTTCTGGTTGGGTTGAGACCAATGAGGAAGGAGGAGTTTTAAGCCTGGATGAGCATAATGGGAGGTGGAGGAAGCCTTTCTTATTTCCACGTGGCCCTCATGTGGATGAGTTTTAGCACTAACCTTTAATCAACGCTGTAAGCAGGCTGCATAAACAAAGCTGCACATTTGGGCCAAATATTTTTGCTGCCTATTATCCTACTGCTCTCTCTCTTACACATCCACTCCCGGGAACTTCCTGTTTGCTTGTAAATATGTTGCTCCTCTTTTTATGCATCAGTTCAGAGCTCTGCTCCTGCTGCACGTGCAAAAGCCACGCGCTCATGCTCGAACTGCGCTCCTCACACTCAGACTCCCTCTGTGCTCTCAGACTGTAGCTATGACTTTTTCCTGCATGCACCACAGATCCACAGATCCTGTTAACTTCCACCCAGCCGGCACACGGCACTCATCCGGGCCTCTTTGTACGTGCACTCATCTAACTTCACAGCGCCCTCCAGAATAAAGCAAGTTAACTAACCTGTTACTTCCTCCCAAAGCTACTGAGGTGTCATGGAATTGATGTATTTCCTCCTTAACTTCTGATATATGAGAATATGGTTTTAATGTCCTGATCTAATTTCTATGTTTGAACGTACCTGCTTAACATGTTTTATGTAACCACAAGGCTTATTTGCCACTGTAGCTGGGAAAGGTTGCTCTGTTTGTTAAACAAGTGCCTAGAGGAGCCCCGGTTCCCAAAACAGGCCTGAGAACTCACTGGTGGGAAAAGATGTAGCCCCTCTTCCCCCACGTGATTCTGTAATATAAAACGGGGGAACCTTGTTATTCCCGTGAGGTCAACCGTTGGGGTTTAGTGCGGACCGCCATGGCCTGGGTGTGTGGGAATCGACCTTTTACCGCAATCGCAGGGGCCTCCCGATTCACGTGTTAACGGTAAGGAGGCCTGATATTGCATATGGTTAGCTGCTATGCTATGTTTTTGGGGGGAATTAAAGACACATTAATTCTAGCAATCATAGCCTGTTGTCTCTTTTGCTATGCTCCATGGGGTTTCAGACTGACATATCTGATTCTAGCGTCACAGCCCGAGTGTGTGTGTCGAGTGTGTGTGTGTGTATTTACTGATTTCTGTGTGTCTACCTTCCGCGAACCTGTAAATTTCTCAGAACAACTTTAAAGGTTAATACACAGATATGAAATACTATGTGCTTTTGCACATTTGTTTTTTTTTTACTTCTGCTTTGTTCTCTACTTATATTCTTTGTTATTCTTTGTTCTTATTTATATTTTCCTTATATGTAATAACCTTTTTGTCCACGTTTCTTTGGCTCCTCTTCATCACCTTTCCTTTCTGTATGGGAGGGGTGGCCTTATGCTACTGGTTCCAGGCAAATCCTAAATACATCCACATTTCTCTTCTGGACTGACACTGTTCCTTGTCCCGCACACACTCAAAAACACAGAAAAAAGTACCTTAAAACTCAATGTTTTAAACCATTTGTCTCCATGCCACAATTGGCGTCCCATCCCATAATCACTGGCATGTCAGTGTTATGGCTTCATGTGTGACCTGAGTGCTTATAGGTTTGAGTGACAGCTCTTATCCACAGCCCCGCCCACAACAAGGCAACGCCGGCTACTAAAAAGCATCCAGAGTTGAAGGTTGAGAAGTGAATCGTGACACCTGTGTGTCTCGGGGACATTATGAGACACCTTAACAGACTCGAACTTAAACATTTTAAGACACGGTCGGTTTTGTCGGTAAGCTCGGATTATTTTTAGACATTTCTACCTCCATGTTTTGCTACTCCTGACACCTGAGGGCTGTCCTCCCACTGCAACATCAGCATCACTGAAATAACTGCGTACATGTGTGAGCTGGAGGCAGAGCTCACAATGCCTTGTGGATCTAAAAAGAAAAGCTACAGAACAATCATGGCTGACAGCTTTGATGGAAACGACTTGGATGCGACTCTGATTGACCGAATGGATACTGGAGGACTTTGAAACGCACTTCATGTTGCAAAGGTCGCTGACCCCTGTTTTAAAAGAGTCTCTCGCGCATGATG
Organism: Kiunga ballochi; assembly: GCA_037177335.1. NCBI lineage: Eukaryota > Metazoa > Chordata > Actinopteri > Atheriniformes > Pseudomugilidae > Kiunga > Kiunga ballochi. The sequence continues at coordinate 25,786,892 of JBAMIG010000001.1, forward strand.
TCACTCACATAGATATCTGAAACAGAAGAGTGTACAAGACACAATAACAAGCAGTTGAGTGGCTGCCTGACCTCATGACTGACTTCTTTCATCGGTCATAAGATAAAGGCTTTTGTAAGAAAGAGCAGAGAAGCTGATGATCAGTAGACAACTGTGAACAGAGGCCTTTGCAAAGCTGCAATAGTCAGGAGTACAACCTCTCAGTGTATATTTACAGAATCCAGAGTAGATCTTATTTCAGTCCTTCTGGAGGCTACAAGAAAATCCCATCTGTGAGCAAAATCTGCACCACAGTTCGGCTGGAGTGGGGACAAAGGGCGGGACAGAGGTGACAGCAGCTCCTCCATCTTGCTTAGAGATGTGAGGATGATTTAGGAGGCATGTCTTTCCCAGAGTGTCCAGAGAAGGAGTGAGGCCGAACAGTCCTATTACTCCTCAGTGAGGTCACCACTCTATGCACACACACAAACTGGAATAAGAGGACTCATCGTGCTGTTAGCATTTACTCAAATCATTCACAATCATTGCAGCAATTAGGTGGATGCTAGCAGCCGGCTTCAGTGAGATCAGAGAAATATCTAAGTCAATATTTCATATATTCCCAATAAAGTCCAACAAATAAAGGTTATGGCAGGAAATAATCATACAGGAAGTTAATTAACTTTCTATCGGCCTCTGTTGTTCTAAGCCAAAGCTGCTTGCTAACAAGCATCAGCAATATTGCTAACGCTTGTTAGCGAAACTAACATTAATTGGACTAGAAGTGTATAACTAGTAAAATAGTTTATAGAAGAGTGTACTTTTGGTACAGTTTGTATACTTGAAGTATAATTTATTAAACTAAAATCTGGACTAGAAGTATATAATTAGTACACTACTAGTTTATACTCTGGACTTGTTTTATACTTGAAAGTGTACATTTTTTAATCTTAAAATTACCGCATTAAGTATACTAAAAGTATATTTTTATAAACTTAAAATGTTTCAATTTAGCCAAAAGTAGTATTGAATTAGTATACTTTCTAGTATACTACCAGTATTGTTTTGTAGTATACTTAGTGCACTTAAACTTGTACTCGAGTATACTTAATTAAGTATACTATTTTTTGCTAAGGGATACAGAACCCGCTAAAGATAAAGTCTGTGCACGAAGGCTCTCAATGAGTTCAAACCTTCAGAAACAGGTCTGGTGGCCAGGCAGGGACACAGACCAGGAAAAGGATGGCACTCAAAGATGGTTATTATATTACTGATGTACCCATAGGTCATTGCAGTAGCAGGACCATCCAAATGATCACAGCTTGTCAGAGGTGGGACAAAGTCATTGTGTAGCAAGTCACAAGTAGATCCCAAGTCAAGACAAAAAGTCCCGAGTCAAGTACAATTTTAAGTCTCTGCCAAGTCACCATGAGATCTTTATCAAATGATGTTTTTGTTATAAATATTGAAATTTTAAGTTTACACAAAATATTTTTCTGTTATTTTTGCTTATTTAAACATTTTTTGAAATTCAACACTTATGTGTTTATAATAAACAGTCCAGTAAAATATTAACAGAATGTTATTTCTATTTATTCAGTTCAGCAGTGGAAGGAAGCTTTCAGAAAAGTGAATGACATTAACATGGGAATATTTTCTCTGCTGTAGCATTTATAGTCTGTTAAAACTTATATAGCATGTTTTTGTATTCTGACTGTGGAGTCTGATACACTGTGTATTTACTTTGTAGTAGCTACAGGTGTGGGCTCAATGGATTGCTGAGTGCATCATGCTAATGTTCTGTTACTAAGCTAACATTAGCTAGTTAACTTTAGCTAACTTTGACTAGCTAACTTTACTTCCGAGTCAAAGTTAAGTCACAAGTCATTTCAGTGCAAGTCTAAGTCGAGTTGCAACTCATCCAAAATTTGTCAAGTCGAGTCTAAAGTCATTAAATTTATCATTCAAGTCTAACATGAGTCCAAGTCATCTGACTCGAGTCCACACCTCTGCAGTTTGTACAGAAAAAAGTAAGCTGAAGAATAGAAGTACTGAATTTAGTATCAGTTTCACATGTTTGCAGCTGCTCCCATCATATGGGGTTATGTCTTAGTGTCCTGGACAAACTACCCTGAAATGTATATTATAAGAACAACTTGCTCAGAATAATGTGCACTTAGATACTAACGTACTCACACTTTCACCCTGAACAGAAAAACCCAAGACCTACCCCATAATGCTGGAGAATTATATGTTAAACACACAATCCCCATTCACACACATACAAAATGTAAACACAAACTGCAGCACGACTCATAACAATGTGCAGACACGTGCATGTTCACACTGTCTGGGATCTCCTGTTTGCACATTAGTATAGCCTGTTGCCAGGGTAACAGTCAGCCTGTCTCATTTAGAAGAGCTCTTGATGACCTCAGTGCTGCTTACCGAGCTGTGATCAACATGTTTGCCTGTGTCACCTCGACTCCCCACAGGTTTCACCGGCCAGAGATGTCCTGAACGGAGGCAGAAAATCAAAACCCTTTTGCTGCGAACCAGAAACAGGTTTTTATGTGCATTAATGCAGAGGAAACGGGCAAAACGGCGGTAATAAAAAGATGCATATATATTATGCTTCTTTTTGCTTTGCAGAGTCCCTTTGAGGAGGGCCGAGGCAAGAAAGGGATGTTAGAAACAAGCTTTATTCGGGTTCATAAAAGCAGCCTGAAAAAAGGTCTGAGACTGGCACTATCTTTGCTGCCAGCATCCACTAAGCACTAACACTGGTTGCCTGGCAGTGTTTCCCACCCTGTGCCACTGGTCATGCTTCCCTCCTCCAGAGCCCTGGTCCCCTCACTAACTCCGATCCTGTATTATCTCTGCTCGCTCTCCTGCTACCACTCACTTAATCACATCTACTCCCACACTTCCACTCGTGACTCTTGCTCTCATCCACCCCGCCACGTCTCACGACAATACAATGTTTTCATTCATTCTAATGCACACTATTCAGAAATAGCTGTCGCACTGCAGAAAAGCAGAAGTGAAGCTATACACACTGTTTAAAAGTCACATGTAGGATGTTGTTGCTAAAGTTTCTCATCAGTTGCATCTTTTACACTGAAGCTGCAGAGGTGTCCACCCCCCCCCCCCGCCCCCCCCCGCCCACACACACACACACACCCCACCCCTAGCCAAGGGGACTGGTGTTGATCAAATTATCAAGGTAGGAAGGAGAAAATGTCAGCCAGCCTCTAAAAGTGCAACAACGAGATTTCTCCTTTAGATTTTTATCATGTTTCTATTCCGCCAGGCTTTTTGCAGGAGAAATGAAAGCTACATGGAGGAAAGTGGGATGCAGAAAACCTCCACAGCAACTATAGACTTGTTGCTCATACAACTTTTCTTTCTTTTTTCTTTTTTTTGCTTCAGTTTTGATCAACAACAAACAAAACACTCACATCTAGCACATTGAGACTGCAGCATCTGTTGTGTCCAGTTACCATGGTTACCGGTGTCGTCCTGGTTGTGGCGAGAAAGACACTGTTTAGTTGTCCACTCACACAGTGTGCATGTGACTCTGCTCAGTGAACTCTCAGTCTTTCTTTTATCTAATCTGCTCATCTCTGGTCTGCTAATTTAGCCTCACCGCTGCTCGCTGCACTGTAGCTGGATTCACCTAAATGCCGTGCACTGACTGAGTTTATCATTTAAGACAAAGATAAATGGTTATAATTTGATGATTTAAATGGTTAACATTTTATATGGATTGAGTACGTATGTAAAAATAGAATAATAGGTAATAGGATGTCAAGTAAAAAAGTGCATCAATGAAAATGGTTTTATCCTAAAAAAATACCTGCAAAAAAGTGCAAAAAAAAAGGGACTAACTAAAACTTTTTTTAGAGGGTCTGAAACTCTCTCCAGCTAAGTCTTGACCTCAATCTATGACCAAGTTCAGCTTCAATTTTACCTGAATGACGCTGCTCTGCAGAAATAGGGTCTTTGTTCTTTAGCCGGTTTAGCTGGAAAAGAATTGTCCGAATGTAATCTGGGCTGAAACTACCTGTCAGTGCAAGGATAGCCTTCACTCACTACACCAAACACAGGTGTGTTTTAGTTACTATTTCATTTACAACAATTAAAACCAAATCAAATATTGAAGCAAAGGAGAAAGTCTTTCAAAAAAGGACATTGTATGCTAATGCTAGCATGCAATTCAATGATGCTAGCTGAGACTTTGACAAGCAAACAATCTTTCTAATATGTTTAGCATGATGTTTAAGAAAGGAATCCCCGTGCTAAGTAACAGCAGATTTTAGAGGATGGACATCGACTTGCTTTCAAACAACCGTTTATGACACAATGAGAGCGATGAGATAGACTTTTATTATCATTGAGCCAGCGATGAACCAAAGTCGAATAGATCAGAGCAGGGACTGACCAACACAGTGATTTAGAGGGTTGTATCTGTGGTTTGGTCATGTGAGCATGTGCACAAAGAGCATGTGCGAGCCGTGAACCTGTTCACAGGTCATCTTGCAGCCACGTCGCCACAGTATTTGGAGTGACGAGAGTGAGAGAGCTGCCAGAGTCTCTTCCTCGCTGCAGCTGTGGGGTGGTAAAGATTGGGACAAGATTATCTGCAGTGGATTCCATGAGGTTGAAGGAAGGAGGATGTGGAGTCAACATCTGGGCCATCAAAGTGAGGTCTCGGATGTGCATAAGACCACCTCAACCCCCTCCAGACGGGAGGCTACCTGATAGAAAAGGCAATTGAGAAAACAAAATGGGAGGGAAAGAATTAGTGAGCAACAGGAGAGGTACAGAGGCAGCGGAGGAAAGCAGGACAAGGAGGAGTAAAGAAAAAAGGACAAAGACTGATAAATGAGGAAGAAGAAGAAGAGGAAAAATGAATGGCATTGAGGAATGGCGAACAGAAAATGTCAAGAACAGGGACGGGAAAAAGTGTGGCCGGGAAACAAGACGAACAGGAAGTTGAGGAAGTGAAGCAGGTATAAGAAGGCTCGCCACGTGTTTAGAGTCAAGGCATGGTCCGGCTATCTCCTCACATGACATATTTTAATAACCATTAAACTTGTCATTCCATATTCTGTATAATATTTGGATTTAAAATGGTTATGTTAATACTGTTAAGTTTTAATATATAAGAAATAAAGTGCTTCTGTCTTATTTGTTAGTAAAGGGATCTTTGACTAAATGAGCCCATAACTAATACCATGATCTGCAGTTCAAAGGAACCTGAATGCTCAAGACTTTGGTGTAGAGCAGAAATGTAACTTTAATTACTTATGAGCAGTATAAAACTGTTGATAGAAGAAGCAAAACTACTAATACATCAAATAAAAATGACTAATATAAGGAATATAAACCAACTAAAACACGTAAGAAGCTAAATTCCTTCATCTGAATGTCGCCCAGCTCTGCAGAGGCCTCATAACGAGCTTTCATTTGATTCAGGTGTCCTGGAGAAGCTACACGTCCAAACGTTGCACGGTAGGAGATCCCAGGGACCAGACTTGGGCCTCCTGCCATTAATGTTTACAAACATGCTTATGATTCATAGTTTAGCAGCATTTTTAGGTTCACACATTAAAAACACAATAAATGGTATGTTATGGTACTTTTAAAGCCCATTTCTATCCCCTAATGGGGGACATGGAGACATTAATGTCATCAGGTCAGGGATGAACCAAAACTCTGCTGCGTCCACCATAAATGGGCCTTTTTGTATGCAAATGTTCGACATTTGGGTGGTGCATTCGCATTCGCCTTTTTGATTCAAATCTGAGTCCGGAAAACCTGCTTTGTTTGGGGTAACAATGCAAAAACTAATTCTGATTTGAATCAAAGAAGCAGACTCTTTCTGCCTACAAACGTTTCAAGTAAACCAAATGTTGCCAAGTTCAACAAGAAATGAAGATTTTGTAAATTTGTTTTTATTTTATTTTTGCTATTAGCATGGTTAGTATTTTCTAACTGAATTATCTGATATGATTTTGCATTTTCCTGTTGTCTTAACGCTTAATCTACTAAAATATTTCCTGTTTTTTCCAGCTAATTTTTGTTTAAACTATAATACAACTTTTTATCTCTTCTTATCTGATAAACCGATAAATAGATATTATGATGGAAAAAGACGGATTAGAGTGTATAAGGCCTTTAAAGACAGATCTGAGAAAGTTTGATGACTTGAATCAAATTCTGCCAGTTTTATCCATGAAAACACACAAAAAGCAAGCCGTCCCGTACTGACCGAGATCTGTTGGTGGAAACACATGACCACCAACATACTTACTGGCAGATGTCCACTCTTCCTCTATTTACCTAAAAAGGTACTTTTCAGATCCTCAAAGGTTCACACAGTTACTTTAAGGTCCAGTTATGAGCCCTATTTGTCCAGATTGTGTCTCAGGGTACAGAAATGTATTCCTACCGTCCCACTTTTCCTACCAATGTGCAGTGGGGCGATAATGGAAAAAGGATATTTAAAAGTAATTAATCTCATATTGTTTTGTCACAACAGTAGAGAAAAAGACTAAGGAGAGTCATTCATACAGTTAATTAAAAAATATAATAAGCAGCAAACTGTCATGGATCCTAAATGAATCAATAGTCTCCCCACTGTATTAAACACGATCTCTTTTTTATGTTGTATTGTCCATCCCAAGATGTGACTGCCAAGACAAACTGGCTCCATATGTTAACAAATGCATTTAGCCTCCCCAAACCTCTATCACTTTAATAATTAGTCTGATATCTTTTTACATTCACCATTTAATACAACAGCCCAGCCTGGGCCCACAGCTCTCGGAGCCAAAGCAGGACATAGAAAGTTGGCTCATTTTGCCATTAAATGGAGCTAACAAGGTCCGCTGGGAAGGAGCCGGCACAGCAATTGATGTCAGTTTAGAATAGTTAAGCAGCGCTGATAATGCTCAGGAGCGTCCCAGTGGCCCAGTGCTGTTGCTTTTTTCCCCCCACACTTCATCTGATTGGAGCCGAACTGGGTTTTGTGGACCCACGAGCATTCACTTTGACTCTTACAGGAAAATGGCTTTTAATGGAATCTTGCCGAAAATCGTTACCACTTCATCCGCTAATAGATTCTCTTTGAAGGCAGCAACTTGTTCTACACGGAGAGATGCCACTGGTGCGAGTTATTGTCTTAGTATTTATCAGTATGCACCCCGGCTGCCTGAATTAACCATTTGATTTAAATGACTGACCTGGAGTTCTGTCTGCTGTCATTGCTTGTGTTTGATAAGGAAATATAGCTGGATGTTAATGTTTAAATCACCCAGTTTCTAAGCTTGTTGCATGTTTGAAATTAGCATGTTATTCATATCACAGTTTTGATCTCACAGAGTTCTTCCTTCAAGTCACAATTCTCCCAAGCACAAGCAGACATGAACTTAGAATTGTAAGATACATCCCTGAGCTCATTGCTGGGGAAATGGGTCAGTAGCCGTGTTTAATTAAGTTCACCACCGGGAGAGCCTCCCAGCAGGTGGTGGGGACGTTTAAGCTTTTCTTAGAAAGAAAAGAGGCCTTTGAAAGTCCATCCCACCTTGTGTTCAATTGACAGTATTGTGGTTGCTCTGGTAATGGAGGGGTTTGTAGCAATAGCACCTGATACAACTAGACCTCCTCTTACAAGTTGTGTTAAGTCTCAGAGTAGTACTGTACTGGTGTACTTCTTTTAGTATTTATCATTACATTTAAACAATATGACCTTTTATTCATTCTAAAATGGTTTTTCACATTTGTCATATAGCTAGCAAATTTAACTAGCAACTATAATAGCTTTAGCTAACAAATGTAGCTAACGCAACTTAAGCTAACAACTGCAGCTAACATCTGTAGGAATTAGTTGTAGTGAATAAACTTAGTAAGCAAAGCTGTTGCTGTTATCATTTTTTAAAAATATTCTTATAGGTTATGTGACTTTTTAAAATATTTGAACAACCCAATTAGTTATTCTAAATTGCAAACATGTTGATCGGCAATTTATTTTCCATCATATTTACATGCAAATATTTTATTTTTCTTTATTAGAAAATCTTAGCCAGCTTTAACTCCTCTCTATAACCCAAGTTATGTTTTTTGTCTCAGTTTAGTTGAACTGAGTAATATTTAAAAGAAGCTACCTGCCTGCAGCTACAGAGTAAGCCTTTGTTGGTAATCACCGGCCTACAGAACAGCAAGCAGACATGTAACTACGTAGCGTAACTAGTGTGTATCTTAGATATTTTGGTGAAAAGCTATAAGCTCTGCAAGCAAACACTCCTTCCCACAGAAGCCATCTTTGGTTCTGTGGAAAGCGTCCTGTTTCTCTGTGGCTGACAGTAGCAGCCCGTGGGTGTCTACCAGCGTGAATGTGTGGAGCTATATGAGCGTGAAGCAGGGCAATGCTGACAAACAGCATGGAGCTCAGCTGACTCTCTCTGAATAATTACAGTCTGCTGTAAAGAAGGCTGCTGCTGTGGCTTATCTGTGTCTCTCTGTGTTGCCTCTACTCCTAAGTGCACCATCTGTTTTTGCATTGAGTCTGGCTGAACTGTGACACTCAGTCTCAGTAAACTTGTGTGCTTCTGCTCTCACGCAGCAGGTCACGCTGCAGCTAGCTCATGCATACTTTCAGCCTTTGATAATTCATATTGTGGCAATTCTGAGGATTTTAAACCCATATGGAGTGCAAGCGTCTTTCTAAAATATTAATAGTCATTGCTGCTCGTTATTACTACCAAGACCCATTAAACTTCAATTACATATAATTTGAATCCCCGTGGGGGCCTGTCTGGGTGTTTTCTAACAAAACAAAAATCCCTTTTTATTAGATTACATTGAGAAAAATCTTTGTTTTGTCATTGGGTGAAGTTAATTGCCGAGTTGTAAAGGAAATGGCAACAGATTACTGCAGAGACCTTCTGTTCGGATTGCACACTGCAGGAAAGTTGGATGGCGTCCACATGAATCTGCCGACTGGAACGAGCAGACACAGGACAAACAGCACTCCTCTTTTAGCCTGTGAGGAGGAGGTAAGGGAGAAAAGAAGACCTCCGCTATAACCTTGCTGCATTGCTGTTTTTGCAAGAATTTGTTACAAGAGCTAAAAGAAAAAGATAGCAACACAAACAATTTTGCAGAATAGAAGAGGAAATGTAGCGTTTCAACCAGGTGCACTGGGAGTTTTCCTGGTAAGCTGCTCAGCATTTGGCCCAGTAAATCACAATCCTGGTCCTCAAGTACCACTGTTCTGCATGTTTTAGAGGTACCCTCCACTTTAATTCACCTGAATTGAAAACATGGTCCATTAACAGGATTACAAAGGACATAATGAGGAGGTTTAATAATCAGAATCAGGTGCATTGGAGTAGGAACACAATTAAGACATGCTGGGCAGTGGTACTTAGACTGCTTCTTGGTAACAGATTATAATTAACCATGTTGAATTGGACCTCATAGCCTCTTAATTTGGTGTCTTTTGGGTCTGTCCTACTGAAAAAGAGAGATAGAACATGGATACTCAGACAAGCAAGATGCAACAACATAACAGATAAATAGAAACACTTATGTTAATGCAGCAAATACAACATAGCATCAGCTTTCTAATCTATCTTCATGTGTTTAATAGGCTAATAGCCACCAGAACAGATTGGTGGCACAACTTTTTCCACATTGAGTGGACAAACTTAAAAGTTAGCTTTTTAATTTACTTAGAAAAACAACAAAAATGTGTCTATAGATTTTGCTGGCAGTTCAAATCATTTCCCTGTCAGGTTATTAAATTTAGATGACAGTTAATATAAGCAGAATAAAACTCCATGCCAATGACGAACATAGGACTGCCAGACATGTAGTATTGGTTTTAATCTTACAGTAAGCTCCATGACGACAGTGTTTCACATTATCCCCATCCAAAGCCTTTCTTTTTCCTGCAACACACATTCAACATTCATCTGAAGGAAGCAAGGAGCAGACTTCTTGCCCCAGGAAGTTGGCCTGGGCCTGCCATGTTTGTAGAAACAGACTTGAGCATGAATGCTGGGGACATATGCTCTGCCCAGTTCGACCATATGCCCCTTCTGCTGCTGCTGTTTCCCAACAAACTGCATCGCTTTAGCACAACAAGACCGTTTCTGGAATGCCCGCGTCGAGTTGTATTAATGCAGACAGTCGTTCTATTGGAAACAGAGCCTAGGAGGCAGTGGATAAAGGAGAAAAGAATATATATCACCTTAAATTAGGATTAAAATCCAGCCACAGTTTGTGACAGGGAAGTCATAATGCACAAATACAAGTCAGGGAGCATGACAGTCATTTCACTGGTGAGCTTATATTGTCCAATTGAAGATGAATTCCTTGCAGACTCGCTGCTTCTCTGAGAATCTGCTTGAGACCTGGAATCCAGCAGAGTTTTATATGACAGTAGCTTCCAGCTGGGAGTCAGACAATCTCTTGATATCACAGCAAAGCCTCGCCACAGCTGCAGTGTCCTTATCATTGTTCCATTATTCAGAGTACAAGGATCAGTATCGGCTTTTGTACCGAGACCACCTGTCAGCAGAGTCTCATCCTGTAACCTGACTTAAAGACTAATGCATAAATCCTGATTAAGGACTCATTCGTCACAACCACAAGACAAACTACAACTTGCTACATGCAGCTGGAGGGTCCTCCCGGTCGGACAGATTCAATCTAAAACCACACAAAGTACAACTGCTCATATGCCCATATATTGTGTATTAGCATGAAAAGCTGCATATTTTCCATCTCAATGGTAAACATTCACATTCCACTATCATGTAAAGCTGTTTGCTATCGAATGCAACCCTGAAATTGAGTATGCATGAGCACTGCACGGGTTGCCAAACACAGAAAATCCTTTTCATATTCTGAAGGGATGCCATTCTCTGAGTGTCCCATGGCTCTGTGCACAAATGCTCTCCCTTGGCTGTTTGCTGCTGGATCAAGTGCCAAGGGTAATGCTCTCTCTGAGGGTGTCTTTGCCATGTGAGCCAGTAGGGGGCACTGTGACTATGTGGCACGGCTGCTGTGCCTGTTGCTCTCCACCTGCAGTGGATAGTGGCCTCTGCTACATTATATCTGTCTTCTCTCAGGAGCATTCATGGCTGGGAGAAAATCACTGTTTGCTGATGATAATGCAATTAATTAAAGAGCCAATCATTTTAGCCCGGCGCGTCTACATTTGAATAGAACTTGTGATATACTGCTGCATGTTCCCACATGCTGACGCCTCTGCTCATCAACAAACCTTTTTTTTTTTTGCTTTTCAGTGACCGTTGTTTTTCATTTTGATATTCGGTGTGGTACATAATAATGCAGGAGGAGAAAAGAGCAAACAAGCCCACCCCTACTGCTTTCTGCAAGTTAGACCTTGAATTTTCTTCTTCTTTCCTTTGGTCAGGAGCATCGGCTTAATGTATGTCTCTGTGTGTGCTGCAACTCTATGCATGAGATCCTGGTCTGCTGCTATTGAGGTGAACTTATGGAGTTAGAAGACAATAGAGGAGGAGAGATACAGACCAAGAGGAAGGTATGCAAGCATTAATGCGTACCACCAGCTGAAGGAATGAACGAAAACAGTCCAAATTTCCTATAATTCCCTCTTCCCTACAGGATAGATTGCACATCACATGTGGTTATATGTAAGGTTACAGGTGTGTGTTGATATGGGCTCATTGTGTGATGTGGGCACTGGTGTGAGATCCAGTCAGTGAGCATTACTGTATTATTCACTGGTGCAGCTTCGCTGATGTCAGAGGACACAGAGATGAGGAAGGAGAGGCAGAGAGGGAGAGTCACCGCCGGAAAGAGAGGGAGAGCAAGGGGTATTAATATCGTCAGCAAGAAATCCTGCTTGGGGGTTTCCATCTTTCTAACCCGCTAGCTAGTGGAAAAAAATCAGGTAAAGCACTCTAGCACAGCCTGTAATATTAAGTCTATGCGTGTGTGATTCTTCTTTCTGCTGGTCCACAGGGAACAGATTCACTCCACTCTGAAGCGCAGGCTGTTTGTGAAGCATGCACACAGACCGTCGATGCTGCAGTGTAAAGCTGCATAATGCATCTCTGATTGACTGATTACCAGCAAGCTAAAAATACACACTGTTGCACACTGTATTTACACAGTATAATTACCATTTGTTCCAAAGAACAACAATAAAAAAGCACACTATCTGAATGCTTGTGATGCACAGCAGCTGCTTTTCACGGGTGGAACACCAGCTACTTCCTGATGTTTGGGTTAAGGTTGTGTTTTTAAACCAGCAATCACCGTACATGTTGCCATAGCAGCTACATCATCGTCTCATTTGTGTTAAGTCTATAGGAAGCTTTTCAGAGAAACACTCTCCATCAGCTGAGAATACAATGATCTTGGACCAAAACAGACGTGTTGTGCAAATGAAATGAATCAAACTGTCAAACACGTCTCATGTTAAACAGGAAGACCTGCAATACTACAAGACAGGGGTTATCTGAGGTGGGGCTGGGCGTGAGTTAGGGAATTAAAGGTTGTTTTCAGACCAGATAAGAGACATAGTATCTCCAGTTTGTCCTGTGTTTTTCCCCTGGGTCTTTTCCCAGTTGTGCGAGCCCAGAACCCTTCACCAGGGAGGCATCTAGGAAGCGCCCTGACCAGATGTCAAAACCACCTCATCTGTTTTCTCTCCATGCAGAGGAACATCAGGTCAGGTGAGGGTTATATATAGAGGAACCTTCAATGTTGCCTTTTGGCTCACCTCATTTTTCACCATGACAGTCTGATTCAGATTCATGTATCATAAACAAACAAACAAAAAACCGGAAAGTATAAAATCAACAATAAAAATAAAAATGTTTCTTTCTTTAACGTTCAAACCTAAGCCTCGCCCCATGTTTATGGATTCTACATCTCACCATTTACTCATTTTGTGCACAGTGAGATCACCCCATCTGCAATGGTCCAGTAAACATAGCAGGCTTTTTTATCCATAATTACCTGTTTTAGATCAAAACTGAAGGGTATAGGAGGTGAAATCCAATTAAAGCCGTAATCACTTTGGTCATAAATAATCATACTGTCTAGCCTTACAAAGAGTTAAAACCACATTGGAGACACCTGTAGTACTGTGTTACTCCACCAGTACAGGTGAAAGCCTGTAAGCAAACTGGTCAATAATTGGTTTAGACAACTAAAGGGACTAACTACATTTGCAACTGCATAACAAAATATCCAAGTAAATATGAGCAAACTAAAGCTTTCAAACATCAACCAAATAACTATAAATATACTATTAATATCTGTAATTATTAAAATGGTCAACGGAGGAAAATCTAATTGGACGTTGCTTGATGCGTTGCAGTGTTGATGGTGCAATCAGAAAGAAGCCTTTCAATGTGATGAGTTCACAGGAGAGCTCCAGAGACTCTATTTACACTCAGGAAATCAACTATGTGGGCAAAAAGTACCTATTTACACCCAACTAATATGTCCTAGAAAAAAACAACAACTAAATAAATAAACAAAACACTGTTTTGTGTGATTTTATGAGGAAACCAGAGAGTAACTGTTAAAAGCAGTCAGAGATTTATTAACATGATGTCATGCTCATAAATATTGCTGAATTGTAGTTTGATACAGAGAAAACTGGATTAGATTATCCATCGTTTTAACACAGTTTGGCAGAATGAGGCAAATAAGATACAAAGTACATCTGTTTTGTTGTTTGTATGCTTCAATTTTAATGTTAGAACAGAACATGATGCAATCTCTTGTAATGTGTTAGCTGTGATCAAAGAAAATGCACTACAGAGTTGCTAACATTAGCATGACTTCTCGTTTCCCCATGGTGTAGGCTACAGTTCAGATGTAGAGATACCACTGTAAAAAACATTTTAGTTTCTGCTCTAATATCTTCCTTCATGATACTTGAGTAGCTGTACTCAAGTGATAAATTAACCAAATAATTCAGAATCACATTAACACTACTATTAGCCTTGACCAGCTAGCATTAGCCCCTGTGAACAGCGGGGGGGTGGAGTGTTGCTATGGGGACATCAGATGCTGGTGTCACAGCTAACAATTACATGTCATTTGAGGATACGATAACTCTAAAAAATGTTGTCTGTGTGAACTACAACTAAATCCCCACACTTTGTATTCTGTATCCTGGAGCCTGCCTTGGGGTTGCTTTTCTGTGTTTGAAATATTTTCTTTTTCATTCAGATTACAGCGACTCTGAGCAACTCTCTCTGCTGTCAACTCGTCCCAGATATTCCTAACAAAATAATTTTTGTTAAGGTGAAACATTGTTTAGTTCTAAGCATTTTTTTATTTTTTAATTTAAAAAAGCACGGCTGTCCAAACAGCAGCTTTGTTCTGTCATCCCAAAAAAGGTTTTTCATGTATGATCAGCATTTAACCTAAATCATTAAAAAAAAAAACAAATAAAGCCATGAACCAGAATATGTGACAAGGTTAGAAGCCAGCCTAATTTTGTATTTTGATGAACTTGTTTAATTCTAATAACAAGGTTAGGAAGCCAGATATTTTCTTATTACCAGTTTCCAGAGGAAATCTTGATAATTTGTTTAATATCTTTTTGCATTTTCTGGATAAACAACACGGTGATATGTGCTTTTAAGAGTTGCAGCTACTGTAAACTCTTTACCAGCTCAGTGTACAGTTTGTGTTGCTTTTTGTTGTTGTAAGGATGTAGGCCTATTCGCTGGTATAAGGGTCCTAATTATAGGGATTCTGGCTTCATTCTTCTGACATAAACACAAGAAAAAAAGCCTACAGGTCCATTATTTGGCAGACTTACTGCAAAACAATCACATAACAATTTCCCTTCCAAATGCCAACTGCAGGAAACATGACTGCAACGTTTGTTCACGTTCAGACACAGCATTTCACTCACATTCAAGAGATGTGTTTGCGATGCTAAACATTTGGGAAGTCCATAACCTGTCAGGAGTTTGGTTTGCTGTCCTTTCAGTCTTCTGCAATACCGAAATATTTTACAACCTTTCTGATCAATTAGAAAGAGAGGACACCTTTTCAGATTTACCACAAAGTTATGACTTTGTTAAATAATTTAAATGGCAAAAAACACATTTCCCTTCATAATATTGTAGCTCATTTGTGTAGAATACTCACTGGTTTCATCCAGATAGTTATCTCAATATTTTTCTGCACTGAAATTGAAAAATAATCTTCTCCTTGGCCAGGTTGTGCACATGCTGCTGACATGTGCAAATGTGACTGATGCTGAAAGGAAGTCATAAGCCGTTTACTGAAAGTCCTGTTTATAACTAATAAAATTAATTAATGCTTTTAAACAGCAGTGGACAAACTGCTAGGTGGCCTCTCTGTACTTACATCCATGTCGGATAACCAGCCCATAGCTGAAACGCTAATTGCTACGAGGTTAAAAGAATTGCTTCTGCATCTGTATTTGTTGATGATTGCAAACATGTGCCTGTAAAATATGTCAAAGTGTTTTAAATCAAATTCAATATTGTTTTTAAATGTATGTTAGAGATGAACTTGGTTTATAATCTTGTTTGATGTGTTCATAATTAGTTAAACTCTCCTGTTTTCTTCTAAATTTGCTGGCAAGCAATAGAAGTGTAAAATGTTTTAGCTGATGTTTAACCTTTATGAAAATCAACCAGGGTGTTTTTGCATTATTCCACAGTCATGCAAACACAATGGCCCATGAAGGTAGAAATAAAGAAAAAACACCAAAGTGAACTGGTTGCAGGACTTTTCAGTGGAACTATCTATTGAAGTTAAATCATATTTTAATGAGCTTCTGCCTCACACACCCTAAAAGGCTATTAAAAACAAACATGTTGTTTCTCCTGGCCCAGTAGATGAGTGTATTGGTGTTCGGTTAAAATCTGCTCCAGCAACAACCCAATGAGTTCAGACACATGGCGCAGGGGACTCAGCGTAACAGTGTTTTGCAGGTACATAGTCGGAGCTGATTAACTGTGATGACTGATTCATTATTAAGGAAACACGGGAAATAAGCTGAATAAACCGTATTGCTTTATTCTTCATTTTATAATAACTAAAGATTTACACAAAAGTTGACATTCGTTTTTTTGTTTTTTTTAGGAAACCATGCAAGAATGTTCTTCCGGTCGATGAAGACTGAGAAACAGACTTTTTTTAACTGACAAAACAGCCCAGTAACATAAAATGCATACTGGTTCTACTGGCACTACTTCACATACCACCAGAGAAAAGGTTTTTAGCTTATTGATAACAAGCAGGATTTTTTTGCTCCCTGGTTTAGTCCAAAGGATGTATTGTCAAAAATATCCAAATAAATTGTGATTAGTTTAACAGATTAACACTTTTATTTACTGCTTCAGGTTTGAGCCGGACATGTGGGCCATGTTCACATTCAGCTTATTGCTGCGACAATAAAGCTTTTCCTGCATCTGTGGATAGCATGGTGAACTGAATGCAGTGGACTTGTTATTATTTTCATGACAAAATTATGCCTGTAAACTCTTCAACAAATCAAATTTCATTGACAAATTTCTTTTCATTAAGTAATGTGGAGTGCCAAAAACCTGTATTTTCTTTATTTAAAAAAAATCAATTACTGTTTATTATATAACAAATGACTACACACACTTTTTTATTCAGTTGTTTTTTTTTTTACATGGAAACATTTCCAGATTGTTGCAATTATTAAAACATTTTACAAAAGTTAAATTATGGAAAATTCTGCAGAATTGACATAATTCCTAAATATAGTCACAGTGTGTACGTGTACTTTTTCCTCTACATTTCTGAACCTCTTTGGCTTCAAATCTTGGGGCCATTTATCACCATTTAATGCAACTTATTTAAAGTTGTGTTGCTTTTTTGCACCTTCTCCAGTTTTTGTAACACATTGCTGGCTTTAAATTTAAATGAACTTTTCATGAAACCATAAATTGTCTGACTTTCTGTGTCTTCTGTGTGGTATGAATGACATGCAGAACCCACGTTGTTGGTTGTAAAATATGTTCTCATGCGTTTGATCTTGTTTAACAAAGCATGGAAGCCTGACCTGTACTCTGTAAGAATCCAGGGGTTGACTGTCCTTGTAATGGGTCATCTCGTCATCTCGTACCTACTTCTTCTGCTTCCTGTCCTGACTCCTTCAACCAGTTTGAAGGTAACACATTACAGGACCTATATTACTATTTTGTGTAACAGAGTAAAGTAATGCATCCACTTTAAAAAATATCAGTAATGAAATTACTTTTCTGTACTGTAGGAATGTGTTTTAGTTTTTAGTTTAAACGTATG
>JBAMIG010000001.1:25813109-25828629 GCA_037177335.1 Kiunga ballochi
AATAGGTAAATGTGTCGAATAATGTTAAAGCGCTTTGAGTACAGTGATGTGTAAAAAAGCCTTAGCATTAAATCTAACATGTTCTTTTAGCAATTATTGTCAAGCTATTGACAAATCCACTAAGTCTGATGTGTATGAGCAGTGTTGCAACAGGAAAACAGCCACAGTTGGTGGAAAAGTCCTGAAAGAAATTAGAAACGCCCCCTATTGAGGACGAGTTTGCCACCCCTGGTATAGCTGATCTGTACTGCAAGTATCTCACATGCTTTAGCTCGTTACAAAGAAGCAAGAGATTTGTTCTTGCTCTTGTGGCTGCAAGAACAAAATAAAGTTTGTTCTGTTACCTCAATCAGTTTTTAGATAAAATAAAATACACGTTCGAGTATTATTATTAATACCTGCATCCATCAGAGGCATTATGAGTCTGTACTATTCCGACATTTTAGCTGAAATTATCTGCAGAATTTGCACGTTTTATAAGTGTAGCTGCTTAAATGGCTTTTCAAATATCCTTGGCAGCTCAGCTCCAGGTTGCATCCTTTACCTTTGTGGAAACTGCATGTGTTATTCCTTACGGAGACAGACGGAGTGACATCAATTCAACTTTGTACAAAACAATTTTCCACATTGAAGAAAATTGGGCAGCTGACTAATCTAGTAGCTCTCTAAGAGGCCGTGCAGATAGGAAGATGTGATGCCTTGACTAGACCACTCTAAATGACTTAAGAGGTGGTACCATTATAGATCTATATGTCAATGCAACCCCAGCTCAGTCTTTGACAAACACAAATTGGCAAACCATTTGGCGGCCCTTTTTCCCTCATTACATATGTATTTATTTCAGCAGCTTCTCTTTTCATGCTGTCTGCTTCTGTCAGAGGCTGAACATTGGTGTGCATCAATAACAGGAACATTTCTGACTCGGTGCTGATAGTGTCACTGCGAACTTGGAGAGAGGGAGACAGAAGAGGGAGAAAAAGAAGTAGAAATAACTATCAAGCACGGAAAAAGACAAAGGAACATTCAACGCACCGATAATGGAAATTTCTAAATGTCAGAAACCTTGGAACTGATTTGAGTTAAATTGAACACTTAAAGCTATCCAGAAAAAAAACCTGGCAAATATCCTAAATAACAAGCACACGGTCATTATGGCACTACTTGTCTGCCTTGTGGCCTTTGCACAGTGCTTGTGTGAGAAAACAGCATCAGTGTTTGCCAGTGTTTCTGACTGGATTAACTTGTTTATAACCTCCTTACAGCTAGCATGCTGGAAAAGCTGATTTTAAACAGACGTGATTGCTTTAATGAAGTCAGGAACACAGATGCAGAATGTAAATGAAGGAGGAAAACTAGTTTTTTGTTTGTTGTTTTCTAGATTTGTGTTCAAATTAAAATAATAATCTTAAATTCAAAGAATTCCTGCCATTGTCTTGCTGCATTGTCCAGTAATCATTTACCCCCCCCCCCCTCCCATAAACAGTGTTTTCTATTCAAAATTAAAAAACTATTTAAGCCAAACAATGGTGTCTTTTACACAGATAAGTATGTAAATAAAATATGATTACACAAAAAAACCCTTTTCTCAAAACTTTCATTAATAAAATGATAGTAAAAGAGAATTCAATGGAAACTATGCTGAGTGATTATCAGCATGAGTAAAAATAACAGGTTATTATCGACTAACCTACAATCACTTCTTTAAAAAATGTTCAAATGGTGCAAAATAACTGAAAGTGTGTGTTAGCATTAAGGGAGTACAATAACAGTATTACAAAGATTAACAGTAAAATGATTACGAGCATAAAGTTGTTGTTTTTACCTGCAATCTGGCAATATTTCAGTATCACAGTGGTATTATTAAAACCTATTTCTGAGACATAACTCTCCCCTCTTAGTGACTATAGTATAATATAGTAGTTCCGTTCTGCAGTCAGAGATTGTTGCAGCACTATTGCAAAACAAAAACCTCCTTCCTTACAGTTCACTCAACTGATTTAACTTGGTTTGTGCAGGTTTTATAAGCCATGGCTCTTTGCATTTGTGCATAAAGAAGTCCCCTGTCCCACCACAACAACTGGAACATGCTTGCTGTTCAGGAAAAAGGAAACTTGTTTGCTAATCAAAACCATAGACTGCTGCATAAACCTCAATAAATAGTGAGCAAGACCAAATCAAATTCATCTTAATTGCCATCACATCACCTGCAACCTCTGCCTGAAGAAGCTACACTCTCATGTGTGGAGTTTTAGATTCTTCCTCCCTGACGTCTTTATGCAATTGTTGCTAAAGCTAAAAGACTCGGTGGAAATATTGAGTTTTAGGTGATAACTTAGAAGAGAGAAAAATGAGGCCAAAGCCCTGAAGCAGTTCTGCTTAGTAACTTTAGCTTCATGCTCAGTTCTAAATCGGTCATGTTTTCTAAAACAAGAAGACGATGGCTCTGCTAGTGTGAAAAACTGTAGAAATCTTTCACCTATTTCTCATCAGATCATTAGTTTCTTCATCCTTCCAAACCAGCATTTGGGAAGGAGATGGATGGGTTGTAGCAATGAGCCCCATCAAAGTAACAAACAGCCATAGCAGGCACGTAATGCAGGTAAGGTTTGATTTATAGAGAAGCTGGTATTTGCACACTGCCTAACGGAGCTCAGAGTCTGATTTACTGGTATTTCATGTCCCTAACTAAATAAATAGGGGAAGCGCTAACAAGCTCATAGACAGCTTACTAATACACTGATGTACTGTGTTCAAACCAGCATGTGGTATCTCAGATTTGATATACAGTACCAGTCAAAAGTCTGGACACATTCTGTTTGGGTTTAGTGGGGAAATTAAAATGAAATCAAAATGCTGAACAGAATCGAAATTGATCACTTTGGATTAAGGTGTTATTATGCACCAAGTTTTCATGCACATTTCAGCCTGATAGGATATTTTGATATATTAAATTTTTTAAAAGATGTGCTGGTGGTTTTATATCTGCGCTATGTCCATTGACATGTCCATAGGTTGAGTCCCATCAGGAAAAGGCAAAAGAATACTGCATGTGTGATTTGTTTTACAGTGTCAAGAAGATTCATAAAAGCTTCCCATATTTTTCCATTTTCAGTTTTCAGTTTTTCAGAAATGGATTTGGTTTTTACAGCGACCAGTAGCTGATCTGGATTTGATTTATTACTTAGAAGAAAGGAAATTCCAGTCACACATCTTATGCTTTTGTCTGAGGCAGCCTTTCATGCTTACTTCTGAAATTTAACTTTAACAGGGTGACTTTTAAAACCACGAACCAATGCAATGCACATCCAGATAAATATATTTGGGATCACAATCATCATAATATCTGATAGTTAGACATGTTTTCCATCTTTTTTCCACCGGAGTTTGCTAATTTTAGCTAACAGGACAAAGCTAGCCCGACCATAATAGCCTCAATCAAATGTAATGGGAGCGTAATCATTACAAAATGGATCTTTTTCTCCAGAGCATACAGCATGCATGACTTTTTTTTTAGTATGCCTCCATGTAACAAATCAATCAAATATGTCCCTAAACTAAGACACTTCAGTACAGATCTAGCTTTAGCTTTGCATGTTACAGCTACTTCCTGCATTCCCAAAGGGCTCATGAGATGTTGCCAATTCTGTTCTGCCATCTGGCCATTTGAGAGGCATCCCGGGTATGTGACATGGTTAAAGATCCCCACGATGGTCCTCTGGGCTCAAGAAACTTTGAGGTTATTTCTTTCACTGGAACAGAACAAATGGCTCGTAACATTGGCATTTTAGCCCCATTATGGACATTTAAAAGAGAGCGACATGGAAAGGGTTTTTACAATGACATGGGACATTATTCAGATGGGTTAATATTCAAGAAACACATGATCACAGTTAATAATGTCAGGAACTTGTAATAAATTGGTGGAAATAAATATTTAGATATGGATTTCATGCCATTCAGGTGCCATTTCTTTAACTTCATTCTCGAACAACCAGAAAATACTGTGGCTTTTATGTACAAAAAAGCACTTCCCTCTAAGTAATCACTTGCAAGAAAAATGGTTGGCATTGAGACATCTTACATTCCTGTCTAATTAATGACTCCCTTCTTCCCTCCTTGCAATAATTCAGGATGAAGGACAATAAATAAATGATGCTGCCATGATGCAAGTTTCTTTTCAGAAGAGTGTAGAAGGATTCATTTAATGGCAAGTCCCTGAGCATGTACTTACCTCTTGCTCTACGTCATTGTGTTACATCGTAGAGTCAAAAGGGATCCAGTTGTGTCAGAAATGATGTTTTCTGCTATAACTGATGATTAATCTCAATAAATTCTTGTGAGTTAGTTTTTATTTTTCTTCACAGACATTAAACTGAGCAGGGAAGGAGGAAGCTCTTTAAAAGCAGATGAAATGAAGACAAATAAAAAGATTAAAAGATATAATATGTCAGCACAAAAAGTGCCAGAAAACTACATGGATATGTTAGAAGTTAGGTAAAGTAGTCTTGTATGTGGATTATTTCTGATTCAGTGAAAGAGGAAAAAAAGAGATGAATAATGACAGCTGTGGTTGGCTTAAGCTGTTTGACTCAAATAAATATTTATACCCAAGAGGATTCACAACACTGACTCTGAATATCAATGAGATTTGATTTAATGTGACACACATCAATATAACCCGCAGTGAGACATGTGAAATGAGTCATATTGTCTTTGAACACATCTTTGCAGGTTTACACCCTGACTTAGAGGTACAGGAAGCAAATGATGCTGATATACATGCAGAAGCGTAATGGCTAAGAGCAGCAAAAAAAAACAAGATGAAATATGACCTCTCTTATGCCAAGGCATCCTGCAAAAGTGCGCCCCCGCCTGTTTTCTATCTCGTCTTGTTCAAAGTGCTTTCTCTGCCTAACCCCTAACCTTTGCTGAAGCCTTAGCCAATTAAGACAAAAACAAGGTTAATATTTCATATCGCATTTCCTGACAGGAATCCTAACCATGTCCAGTCCACTGGCAGCGTGCTTCTTTTGGTAACCTTAATAGTCACATGAAGCGAGTTAGAAAAGACATTCATGGAGGTGATTTGGTTTCTTTGTGGGGTTTTTGTGCTCTGTGAGTATCAATATACAGCCCCAATCTGCTGGTCAGACCACCCTGCAATATAAAAATGTGCTTAGAAGT
Organism: Kiunga ballochi; assembly: GCA_037177335.1. Classification (NCBI taxonomy): domain Eukaryota; kingdom Metazoa; phylum Chordata; class Actinopteri; order Atheriniformes; family Pseudomugilidae; genus Kiunga; species Kiunga ballochi. The sequence continues at coordinate 25,818,294 of JBAMIG010000001.1, forward strand.
TTTCAAACAAGAGTTTTGTACGCTATGAGTTTTCATGCACATGATTTCAGAGACAGGAAGTGAAGCAACATGAGCGCCACTACAATCTGCTGGACATATTTCAACTTTGCTAAAATATTGCACTTCTCTGGGCTTTTTGGATGTAATTGTAAATACTTTCTTAAAAAAAAAACACAATTTCTGATATCAGTCGGAGACAGAACTCTCTCAGAAACACTTCCATTCAAACCGCGTGGTCAGTGGATACGCTGTTAGCTAGCTTACGGCTAATGTTTGTGGCAAAATATCTGAACTAGGGTCACACTACTGAAGTGTCTGGAAGCATTTTATTAGCCCTGGTGGATAACAAAAACAACCAAAGAGATTTTATGTTGTTTGGTCAGTGGAATCACAAAAGACAGTCCAAAGTCACATCTGCTGAATTGTTGCTCGCTAATTGTTAATCAGACTGATTATGTTTCTGTGATTTTGGTTTTTGTACGTTTTTTTGGTTTGTTTTTAAAAATTATGCCTTTAATTCCCAGCTTTGTGTTCCTGTTTGAGTATTTTCCCCTAAACTAACCAAAAACCATGATATGAGCAAACGACTTTTGATGTAAAATAAATGGTAAAACTGGGTTTTAAAGGCGGCGATCATTCACGCACAAATCAGATATCAGATATGATATGTGGCCTAATCTGGGCTACTTTTTGGCACTTGAGGCTCACTTCTGCCATTGGCAAGTCTTGTGTGGGCCAGATGCCAGGTCCAGCCTGCAGATGGGTTACGGCAAGCATCCTGTGGGCCAGATGTGATGCAGATGTCAGCTGTTGGCCTGGGAACAGATTACAGTCATTTCCTTGAGGGCTTTATGTGGCAGTCACATGGCTGAGTTTCTGCAGCCAAACTTGGTCAACGTTTTAATTCAGGGTCAACACAGTTTGTGCTTTATTGATTTATTTTTTTATATACATATATGTGTATCTTGAGGAACTGATCAGTTAACTTTTTTTTCTGAGAACCAAAGGATTTGGTCTTACAGTATGGGTTAGGTTTACTCTCTAAGTTGTAACTCTTTGCCTTTATATGTAATGACCCCATATAATTAACTGGGTTAACACATAAGATGTATAACAGCAAAATGAAAATGCCGTTTGTTATATTATATAATCACAAAGGAACCTCCATCTTCAAAACAAGCTTGCATTTACCCACCAAAGTTTTTTAAACCCCTCCCCAATATAAATAATTCAGTGGACACAACCTCACAAGCTGCAGACAAGACAAACTTAAACTTTACGCATTATATTAGGACTTCTATCTCCTATGAAATCCCAATTCTCTTATCACCATCTTAACAGGAAGTACACATGCAGGAGGGAAAAGGAGACTTGTGAAGGAAAAGTGGACAGTACAATGTGACAGCAAGCTCAGAAGATACATCAGCAACTTTATCATGTCCTGTACCAGACGAGCAATTTTCATTATTATGACCGGGCATGGCTGCTCAGGGTTAGCTTATGCAGACAATCACAGAACAATTCACCAGCTGCCATCATTATTTGAAAAGCTTTAATATAGTAACTGGTGCTCAGATGTTTGTGATGCCATTTCACCACAGACTCTACAACCTGAGTGAGAAAAGCTCCTAAAAAGAAAAATAAGTGATGTAAAGATGGTATGTTCTGACCTCAAAAGCTAAATAATCTAGTTTATAATACATGGTTAAAAAAAGAGACAACAGAAACATTTTATAGGCAATACTCCCCCCTTTAATATGCCAACTCCTAGTATAACAGGGAAAAACAAATATTCCACATCCATTCACTGTCACAACACCTATCTAAAATATCATCTCCTATCACATTTCATTACTGCTCCAGTAACTCCACAGCAACAACCACAAGGCAGAACTCAAGAAACCATCTGTTATTCATCATACTGTACCCTCAGGCCGATTCGGTGTCCTCCTGTTAAAAGCCACCTTCCCAGAGCAAATATTTCCTACTGTATGACACAATATAATAGCCTCTGGAACACATCCAGCAGCACCGTCCATCTGTCTGAATCTCTGAAAGTCTGTGTGAAAGATAATCTAAAGTTGGCTCATTCACTTTTGATCCTTTACTGCTGTCAGCTATGGATTGAAGCAAGAGCCAAAACAATGAGTCACGGCTCCCCATGTGGGTAACCAGTTACATTAACAAACATCTAAGTAGAGTTTACTCGTACTGCATGTGCTCTCTTCAGCAATCCTCCAGTAGCAGATAGTTAAACATGATATATAGACTTTGTTGTGATAACGATATCTATGCCTTTAATAACTAGTCTGGTGGACACTTCCCTCTACTGGTGTCGTATTCCCGATCCTGACCCATGTGATGGACTTTTTGTACAATATGTACCATTTCAGTCTTTTATGCCATCACACTTTCATGTTTCACCTCCACCTTGAACCTACTGGCACTAAACTGCTTCCGATTAGCTCCCCTGCTGCTTTTCCTAAACATTTATGTGCAATCACACCTGGACTGCCCTGGGAAGTTTGTTCAATTGGGCAGGAATAACCCAGAAATGTCACTTTTTTTCTCCACTGCTGACTAAAGGTTATATTGCTCCAAACAACCAGAATCTGTGCAGCAGGAGAAGCATGGGCTTCCTATAATTTTGGATCGTGACTTGACTGGTTCACTGTTTGGTCTGTTTGCTTTAACACTAAATCAACTTGCAAATTAACCACAATCTTTGGATTTAAGCAGACTGGAGTTCACTCATCAGATTAATTGGTTTCACACTGTAATAACCAATACAATGCTAATATAAATATAAATAACACTGCAGGTTCCCTCTTTATAGGTGCCGACATTCAGTTTCCTTTTAAACGATTTATTGAAAAGATCTTGATAACTGAAGACTCAAAAGAAGAAAACGGTGGGAGAAAAATAATTTACCAAAGGCAGTTAAAATAACATCCCTCTAAATATATGATTTGCATGCAAAGCGTGAGGAAGTCACATAGACACCCTAAAACAAAGGGCAAGATGGCAGGCCTCCCTATGGTTCAGCTTACAATGATAAAAACAGCATTAATACACATAAAGAAAAGTTTAGCAACAACCAAGTTTACACCCAGTTTAATAGAGCATCCAAGCTGGACCAGCAACATAGAAGAAGTGTTGAGGCAGAGCAGCAATCTGCCACACTTTGTAGGACCTAACCCTTCTGCAGTTTAGGCTATGTTTTTTTAAACCCTGAATAAAATGGAGACAACTGGAAATAGCAGCCAGCTGACAAATGGCTCCACTAAAGAACAAGGACTGAATTCCCTCTTCAACATGGGGTTACAAAACATGCATCAGCCTGGATCAATCAGGACACAGTTCTGCCACAGTTTCTCACAGCAAGGAATCTTCCCACACATCCACCAGGATCCGCAGAAAGGAGGCACTAATTGCCCACACCTGCCCTTATAAAAGGCAGGAAACTGTCTTCACCCTACAGAGGGCAGCGCATTCACCCTTCATGTCACCCCTCACATCCGCAATGTTTCTTTGAATTCTTATTTCAACTTTAGTTCATGAAATTTCTCAATGATCTTTTATCCAGCAAGGAATGAAGCAATGTTTGCTTTAACACTATATGAAATGATGTATAATAAACCTTATATATATATAGGTATGAATGTGGTTGTCTGTCTCTCTGTGTTGGCCCTGCGATGAACTGGTGACCTGTCCAGGTGTACCTGAACGCTGCTGGGATAGGCTCCAGCCCCTGAATTGAATCAGCCGCTGGGAAAATGGATGGATGAATCTTATTTATGACCAAGTTAAAAATAAAAAAGTTCATAATTAGAGTTCAGAATTTTATTCCCTTAACTGTTACTGAATAAAAAAGCAAATGAAACATTTTTATCTATTCATTTTCAAAATAAAGGGAGGGATTTTCCTCATTTCCTCCGCTGTGATGTCACTTTCCAACAGCCAGATGGACACAATCTTACTCCTGTCGTACACTGTTTTCAAAACACTTTGGACCATTGATAAGGTTTATGTAAATCCCCTGCTTTCTTCAGGCAGCACATACATGTAAGATACATCTGATCCCATGGGTGCCGTGCTGATCATGTGACCTTAGATATCATGTCTCACCCTTGTACTCAGACCATCTCCTGACTTTAAATCTGGATGGATTTCCTTTTAAACACCTCATGAAATACTCATCTCTTGTTCCTTTGCTGCATCATACATTTTGTTCTGATAAAAGCAATTGAACATTTTATTTCATTTAGACAAGCATTTAGTTGTTATTTAAATTTATTAAACATTTGTTTTGAGACACCTACTCTAAATACTTCACACAGACTCACTTAATCGGGAATATAGAGATGAAGAAACATGGTAATGGTAATGCAATGTGGGTGGTATTTTTCTTGTTCCACTTTGGACCCTGAGTACCAACATGACATGGTGTAACCACCACAGCCTTGTTGCTGAGCGCTGACCATGTCCATCCCTTTAAGATCACTATGTAGCATCTCCTGATGGATGCATGTCTTCATGTCATGTATTTATTTGTGAAAGACGCTTTATAAAATAAAGTATGCTTACACCATGAATGCCCACATAGTACTAAGTATCAGTCACAAATGTGCTGTGGAGCAGAACCAGCTTTATTATCTATTCTAGTCACAATGCACACACATGCTATGTTGTATGGAATAACACAAAGAAACTGCACATTTTACTGGAAATGATATACAAAGGCTCTGGGCTTATGTTTCCCATCTGCTCTATTAAATATAAAGGAGCTTTAAGGCGATTTCCACACATTTTCTTTTAGATCTGGAATCATTATCCATCTTTTATTTAGTCCAAAGTTTCACATCAATCCCAAAATGCATATACAAGGACAACACCAGGAGGATATAGTGTAGCACTCCTTTACAGAGAATAAATGTGTTTCTAATGGCGACTTTTATCAAGAGCCGTAATTATAGATGTTATGTCAGGTTGGGGTGCATGCATGACTTTAGGATTTAATTATTCCCTAAAACCACATACAGGTAAAGTTATCATGTTAAATACAAAACAACCCAGTTAGTTTCAGTGTGTTATTTACTTCACATTAAGCCTCATTAGTATCAACCCCTTATACTGCAAAAGAAAAAAAAAGAGATGAGGTTTGTTCTCCAGCAGGTCTGATGTGAATATAAAACCAAATGACATCAATTTACCAAGTTTGTTGTTTTGTTTATGAGCAAAAGGAAAAAGTTATTCCTGTTTAATATAGTCCTACACCTGAAGCTTAAAGGCACAAACATTTATTCCCCATGTAGTTTAAGCTTTAGACATAAGACATGAGCTGTTGTTGTGCATGGATTAATGTGCCTACCCTTTGATTTCAGCAAACAGATAATTCTTTATTGAAGAAACAAACAGATATATGTGACTATTGCAGCAGAAAATAGCCTACTTATCTGATTCCTGCGTAGCACAACAAACCAGCAGCTGTGGACAACAAAAAGGTAGGACCAAACCCTTTGGGGGCAATGTGTATGCATTTTCACACAATTCTGCCTTACAGGGTATTTTTCAGTGCTCATTACTGTATATCACTTCTGAGGCTGCAGGAATTTCATTAGCTTGCAGCGGAATTGCCTTCATTTCTTGTCTCAGAAACAGTAAAATCCTTGATCTCGCATCCCTGCATATATCAACATTTAAATGAAAGATGACAAAAAAAATGAACATTTTGCCACTTAAATTCTTCAGTATGACTGCACTTTAATCCCGTTTGGTGTACGTTTTCCTCTGAATGCACCTTTCTTTCACTTTTCCTTCATATTTACTGATTATGCTGCCATTATTTCTGAGTCATCTCCACACAACCTACGCCGCAGTTTCTTCAAGGTTTTTGCTGCTTCCTTTTTAGCTGTCTAGTCGCCGCCCTTCCTATCTCTCCTCCATGACTCAAGTGGATTTAACAGGCAAATCAATCTGGGATTAGAGCTTGCACCTGGATTCACCTGAACGGGCTGATTGATGGAGAAAGTAGCCACTCCTGATATCCTCATATTTTGTCCACTCCATATGTGTCCTGCTGGGTCCTTGCTGCTGCGCTCTGTGTTGAGTGTATAGTTCCTGAGGAGTGATGGATGTTGGAAGTTTTAAATGGATGAAGAAAGGAGATGAGGACAGATGAGTAAGAAATGGGGAGAAGGAGACAAGGACAGGGCAGAAGATGTAGAGATGGGGGATGTGTGAGATTGCTGAGCAGGCTGTTTTCACATGAAGAAGATGACGGTATGTGTATGTGTAATGAAAACTTGGCCAGCATCTGGCTGGAGCAAGTACCTGCTTCCTCATCTCAACTCCACCCCCACAACCACCCTCCACCTCCCCCATCCGGCTGATTAATAGTGAGAAGAGCCAGCTGCATTCCTCTCCCCACAGAGAGGTCAGGCATATGGCGGAGTGGAGAGCCAAGCAGTAGAATTATCATATCAAACCTGTTTCCCTCAAATACTCGGGGGACCGTGTGTCTTTGCCACTGATTCTGAAAAAAGAAGTAATACGAAGATCAAGGTGCTCAAGCCGTCTCCGACAAGCTCTGTTAGCTTTGAGATTATCATTTTTTCCCCCTCTTCCTCTCTTTCTTGAGCTCAGGCGAAGAGCTGCAGGACCTCTTCCTCTTCTGTTTTCACACAGCCGTGATGTAAATTATGCATGGAGCAGCACGGCCAATTTCCCAAATGTTTAAGGCTGTAACCTCCGAGGCAGGGTCTCGACCCCTGCTTAACATGGAAACAAGCTGTAGATCTTCAGGAATTGGAAGCTTGTAAAAAAGTGTGACATGTTTCTGGCAAGGAGACCCAGTGATTAGACCAGTGCCGGAAGGGACAGGAACAGTTTTGATCCTGTTAGCGACATGTTAAAGGTTTGAAAAAGCTCCACTAAGCTGAAATGAATAGATTTGTTTAATTATGTCAGTGTGTGTAATGTGAAAGCAGTCGACTGTTAAATCTCAGTACCTTCATGATAAGACCAAGTACTAACTTTTTTAGTATAAAAATAGGTGCCATGGTGAAATAGGTAAAACTTGAAACAGTAATAAACAGCCTTCCTTCTTGCTTTACAAACTCAGCTTGAGTGATTGGTTATTGCTGAACAATCTGCCCCTTTTAATTGTTGCGCAATACCCAAATAACCTTATACATTATCCATATTTGTGGATTAAACTGGAGAATTATAATTTCTCCAACACCTTAAGCCATCGAATGCTTTTGCACGATCAAGCTGATAACATGAAAAGCCATTTTCATTATGACTTATCACTGTAATCATTATTAGTTTGAAACAGCCAAAAACATGCAAAAGTAGGGCAGTTTATAGGAAGCAATATGTGCCACAAGGTTTGGCTTACTTTGAATCAGACCAGATCAAGGTAACCTTTACCCTTGTCTCCTTGCTCCCACACACCAGATTCATATGAGCGAATCACTGTGCAGATCTTGAGAAGCCATTTGATTTTAATCAGGTGTGCCGGACCAGGGATACATGGAAAACTCCAGCTCCTTGAGGACCAGGGTTCCCCACCACTAAGATAAGCTAATCATCTATCCATGGCAAGCATTATTAATAACACAGAGGTGGTGTGAAGTCTGTCTGTGTGGAAATGATTCAGATCGTTTGAGGAACCTTGCAGGAAAAGGTATTTATAAGAGACACAGGAATCACAAATCAAGCTTTTCTATTTGATACATTTCCCTTCAACATGCGTAGGCAGTTCCTGGGTAACTTATGGTTAATATACACCGGACTACTTTAAAATCAGCAATGCAGCCATCAAGTGTCACATTTTTTATTCCGTTTTTGAATTATCGGTATAATTTCAGATTTGACCAAATGCCTTATAAAACCAGTTTTCCTTAATAAAAAATTCACCGTGGCTTCAGTATGTTGAATTTCACCAGGCTACACTCACACTGCCGGTCTCCCTGCTGAAGTCTGTATTTTACTGAGAGCTTTTTTCGCCTCGGGTTGTCCACATCATGATCTAAAGCATCAGACTCCAGAACAGTGTATGACCTTGCAGTGACCGGTATGTGCAGACAACGTGACGTTAAATGCAAGCCTCTGTGTTCACAGCTATATTTTGATGCTACACGTGTTAGCATGTGTGTATCCCTTTTTTAAATTGTACAACCAAAGCCAACACACTTACTGTTTTGAACATTAGATGTTGCTGAATCATGACTGCATAGTTGTGATGTTTGTCTCGCATCAAAGACACAAAAACTGGTTGAAATAGCAACTTAAACATCAGATATGTGTCCCATTTATACCACATATAAAAATAGCGTGAATCAGATTAGATTAGTTAAGCTGCAGTATAAACAGTCTCAGAGGCATTAAACCTTATGAAGCTCACTGGGATTTGTGGGATTGTCCAAAATGTTGGGTTTTCATGTGGAGTTAAAGAAACATCATAAATCTGCTGAATATTTTTATCTGTCTTCACAGTGTGGTAAAATGGTTTGTTCCTCTTTATTAAACTGAGTTTTTAATACTAAGACTGAATGAAAATTGTACGAAAACACCCGGTTTTCAAACAAGTGTAAATATAAAACGAATTCAACTTGGTGCATCAACAAAAATATCTTTTTTCCCACCTTTTGATCTTGAATGTCACACATAGAGATGCCCTAAAGTAATCGTATCAATCCCACAGATAAATAAATGTCTGTATAAAGATTTTGAATCCAAACTATCTAACCTATCTTTCTCCTATATTAAAGGTGTAAGGTAGCGGCATAACAAGTACATGGAGTTTAGCTCCACTATGTTTAATTTACTCCCATTACATAATGCTGCTCATGAGCTTGCTTTTTGCTTTGTTGGTTTTATTCCATCCTTGTAGGGCCTTCGAGTCCCACCTGACTCATTCAAACTGCATGTTATCCAGATTCCCTTGTGATCAGCGTAGCAGAAAACTGCAAAAAGTTCTGCATAAATCCCAACAAGTAACTCTTGAACATCATTAATGTATTTATTACAACCGCATGTTTCCTTTGGAATGTGTAGGCTTTTTTAGGGGCCAAAAATTAATACATAATTAGAAACAAGATTCTGCAATTTGTTCCAGCAAATTCCACCTTTTTACCTGAATGAGGATGATGAGGTAGCAGAGCTGCCAGCAACAAGATGCTCCGCAGCACCGAACAAAGCAACATCATCATTGATATTGGTGCAAATTGACAAGGAATTGGAGAATCTGCTGTTATAGTTGAACCTCAGGAGATGCAGAAAGCTATTCTGTTAGTGTCTGTAGTACTAATATGACTGTTTTTAAGGGTTGAAAATAGAACAGGGTTGTAGAGGGACGAATACTGGAAACATTTCCAGGACAAGATAAGAGAAAACTAAGCTGTAGATGAGGTTGTCCAATCCCAGAAGCACTTTAGGGGGAAACTCTCTCTCGTTGCTCAGTGTTCAGAGAAACACTCTTAATCTTTCAGTTTGTTTGGGTGTTTTATTCCCCGGAGGTCTAATTTAGAACGAAGTGATCTGATTAGCCTGGCTCCCCCGGAGCCTTTCTCACGGGAGCCACCACCGAGGGCATCAGTTGAATCCCAATCAGACGATACAGAGACAAATTATATTTCTTATTAAAAACTATGTCTTTTAAATCTTTTTCTTCTAGATCAATGCTCATCGTCTTTTTTTGGTTTCTTCCCAACCTGCCAGATGCTTGATGCTTCCATTAGCATGGTGTGATGGTAAGATACAACAACAACCAGATTTATAATGTTCTTTGTTGCTGCAGCAGTTGAGCCACATAGATTTTGGTGCGCGAGTCATCCACTCTACATGTTATGATGCCAAAAAGAAAAAAATTAATGGTGATTCAATCAAATATCTACATCAAATCATTTGGTAAAAGACAGAAAAAAATACATGTTGTGATGCTAACTCTGATAGCTGCTCTGGGGCAGACTGACGGAAAGGGTGCAACCGGTGTGCTCCCACTCAGACCACCATCTTAACAGTCATACTAACACACCAGCAATGGTGACAATGGAGGCAAGGAAGGTGAATTGTTCTGCCCAAGGTCACAACAACAGATGATTCAGGGAGATTTGAACTGCCAACCTTCAAGCCCATTTGCTTAACCTCAGCTTCTGCAGCCGTAGTTTACAGGAAGTGGTCTGAATAAGGAAGCATCCCCTGAGCAACGGTTGACCCCCTATATGACCTGGTTGACGTCAGAACATCAACGAGGGCCGTTTCTCAATTCAGAGACTGCACACTTCGAAGTGTGGATTTGCAGACCGCATACGTCATACTGGCGCGCCAA
>JBAMIG010000001.1:25862996-25873302 GCA_037177335.1 Kiunga ballochi
TTTGTTACATCTAGGTTGGATTATTGTAACTCTCTACTAGCAGCGTGCCCTAAAAGTTCTATAAAAGGTTTTCAGCTGGTCCAAAAGTTTATCTTGCAGTTTCTGGTGAATCCATTGTTTTTTTGGACCCTTCAGAAACCAGCTATTGTGCCTTGTTAGTCATTGTTTGTGAGCACTATTTGTAATGTTTTCATTAGTGAGCAGATAAAGTATACCTGCATACGTCTACTGTAGGATGTAGATAATGAGACACAGGCTGTGACGGAACTGGACAATGCTGGGGGGCCACAGGGGTGTGATGCATAGCTGCTACATAATGCATACTCCATGCTACTTTTTTTTAATAGAATTTGCCTGCAGATTTACACTGCCTCACAGCGTCTTCTTAGCAGTTGGAGAACATATCTGCTGTTCCATTTAATATGTGTTATTGTATTGATGAAAACTATTATTATCCATCTTTTCTAGCTGCCAGCAAAGGAAGCAAAGGAACTGAAGACAATAGGGTCCATCTGTAAAGGCAAATACATACAATACATGTATGAAAATACACCTTTTACAGTTTATAATGGAGGGGAAATCGGGGCCATTCAAAAGGTCAAACTGGAAGCAGAAATATTTGAACCCCGCTATAGTGTGGGAACTTTATGTGAAGATTATTGTGTTTCAATCTAATGCAAAGTTATCCACAATAACCCATTTTTTCATGAAGAAAATTACATTTGTTTTGTAAATACTTGAAGTGATTTTGGCAAATCAAGTCTCGGATCATTTTGCATCTCTGGGGAGCTCATCTTTAATAACATGCAGGGGTTTGTTGCAGGTAGCTGTACAGATGTGTGGAGGAGCATTTTTTTATACCAGGCGTACTGTTGGAACAGCTCTGCGTCATCCACATTGTACAGAAATGTCCATGATGCACAAAAAGAAAGAGCAATGCACTGAATGTTCTGTGCTGAGAGCCGACCCAATAGTTTATAAGGTTTCAAAGCTTCGCCACATAAATTAACGACTCCTTTGAAAAACGATAACATTCTTTCAAATACTCTGGAATAAACAGCACATCAATATGTGACCTTATTATCCTCTCACAAGGAAAAAGGCCTTGTATGATTTGTGCTTTAACGTCCATAAGATTGTAGTCAAGGAAACGCATGCTCAATGACGTCATGAGGCAAACTAACCTGCAATATAACAGTAAGTTGCTATGGTTACATACATACCCTGAAATTTATCTCTGCTTTTTTTTTTAAGCAAAAGTTGATGTTATCAACATATTAACAAACTTACTCCTAAACCTAACTGGTAATGTCACATAATCCACTTTCTGGCAGGGTCCAACAACAAGGCTTGTTGTACAGTGTGGATAGCTGTCAATCTTGTTCAGCTGCGAGTTCACATTTCCCATAATAACTGAGAGAAATAATAGATTGTGTCGCCTCTGATTCCCCACTAGCTAAGCTTTTAGCTTGGGTCCAGTCTTACAACCCCTAAATCTCCTCCTCAGCTCCTTCGGGATGTCATATCTTATCCTGGAGCGAAGCTAGCAAAGCCAGCAGCTAGCAAAGCTAAAAGTTCCTCTTGTAAGTAAGAAACTGGCTCTATGTTACAATTTAAAGGTAAAAAATATCTACTGAATATATACATATGTATGAAACACACACTCACTCTCACACTCAAGAGTAGGAAATGTGAAGGTTTAAAAAATATGAAAAAATAGCTAAAACAAAAAAAACTGGAGGGCTACTGGAGAGGCAGCCGTTACCCACAGCGCTAAGTGGAACATGTAATTGCATTTATCGCCACACAAAATCTTTGAGAACAGACTGTAATCTCCAAAAGAAATATCCCTGATCTGGAAAACTTTAAGAATAAAGTAAGACAGTTTAAAAGAAAATGAGGACACAAGTCGACAAGGGCTGCAGTTCAGCAGCTTTTAAAAAGAAAAGCTTTAGCGTTTCCAAATGTTTCCACTATGACGCTCCCAGTAATGCCAGCAGATAAAAAGAGGACTAATTACAAATAGACTGAAATGTACTATGGGCTAAATCAGACTGAATTACTTGTCTCATATGTCCATTGAAAGTAATATTCTTCACAAATTTTACAAGGGTGATTAAGGACTTCACCATTAGAAAATCAAAAAGAAAAGACTTCTAGAAATGTAGAAAGAAACATCTGATTTTGTGTACAGTAACTGTTGCTTAAGGATTTGGTGTGCTGCTTGCCTGTACTACAGATTTTCATGCATTTTTTTGGTATAGTTTTCTGGTATTGCACAGTGCATTTCTGCTTGCCTGTAATTTTGTCTCATTGCCTCCACAAATATACTTTCAAACTTAAGAAGTAAAAGATTTCTTCTGTATGATGTGTGAATGCCATTTGATAAACACGAGGAGCTCCACTTCCATAATTAGCCTAGGCGCTTATGACCATCTTACTTACTGTAATAGTTACAGGAACTAAGTTCGCCCGGTATAAGTTCGCTTACAGCTCTGCACAAACTGCTGGCTGATGCTTTTTTTTTTTTTTTTTACAAAAAAGTCCAACAACTCCTGAATAATAAAAAAAAGAGCAGGAAACATTTCAAACATGCAACCAAATGAATGTCCACTGCTATTGAAACCTTCACCTTCATGCTAATTCATGCATAAAGAAACATTTCTGAGAAAGTAAACAAAAAGTTTTAGATCGAAGGTGGCGTGTTGAACCTGCACTGACAAAACATGATGTTCCAGGTTATTCTGTCAGTACGTATCTGCCGGAGACAGCTTTCACGGTTAACAACAAAGGAAAAGAAATGGAAAACGGTGACAGGCTTTTAGAATGATAACACCTTACATCTCTTTTTTTGCAAGCTCAAGGTGGCTGTTTTTATTATTTATTTGAAGGAAAATGTCACCTATTGTTCTTAAAGAGCAAGTAAAGTTTTATGGATTTTTTCCCCCTTGCGATTAGGGTGGTGGGGGGTTTATAGTAACAATATTTAGTAACAAACCCTGGATCACCAGTTATCTGAAAAGGCTTCTGTAAACTTGAATTTCCCTTTGAGATTAATAAAGTATTTTTCATTCATTCAATCATTCATAGGTGAGGGCTCCTATTAAACCTCATTACCAATGCTCTGTCAAAACGTAAATAAATAGATGGATAGTAAAAAATAAAAATATTTCTATAAAGAACAGCAGCAGTAATAAACTGCAGGTAATTCCATTATCAAACAAAAGTTATGTTTCAATAAAATCTATGCACTCCAAAAAATGTAAAATATTTACACATTAAATGAAATTTTTTTTATAAAGTAATTCATGCTTTATTTAAACCTAAAACAACATAAAATCTGATTTAGATAAAAATAATTTAAAACATTTATTTGAATTTTTAACTGAACTTTAATTCACATAAAATTTGTTAAAATATTATTTAATTATTTTGTTACATTATTTAGTTATCATCTAATTTAGCCGAGTCAGTCAAAAGGGAATATTAAATCTAAGTAGAAACAATAAAGTTTAGAAACTGTCAGACAATAATTATTTGTGTTTTTGAAAACAAATTTAACATAATACAACAACTTGTAACAACAGCATTCAGATATTGTACAGAGTTCATCACAGAATCCTTTAAGAATACCTGGATTAATCTTTGTCACATCAGTGCATAACGTATTTTGGCAAAGTTAACAAACTCAATAAAATGAAGCTCAGCATGATACAAGTAAGCCAAATAAGAAGGAAATCTATATCAATTTCCTCTAGAGTGGAAAGTGTTTAGTGTAAGTTGTGTACATCAGCATAAACTTTACACATATTCCCCAAAAGTATTAAAAAAAAATGCAGATGCATGCATAAAACAAGCCAGTTAACAGCCAACGTTCTTAGGTTGTTAGGCTTATGTGAGCACTTTCACTGGAAATGTCTTTTTTTAATTGGCATAGCTTCGACTCATGTTCAAATGGTGGATAAAGCTGTGATTTTATACATGACTGTCATCATGTAACGAAGATAAAAGGTGTCCAAATATTTCAAATGTGCCATTAAAAGGTTAAGCCATGCAATTTCATAGATTCCTCAAATGTTATCAAAATTTCTGCTTTGTCATTAAAAAATAACAATCAATTCAGTTCCCCGACATCCCAAAACCTTTTGGGGCTTCGGATGAGCTTCTACGGGGTCAAACAGACTAAACTATAGAAAGAATTTGAAGTTATACTTCTCTGTGTGAATAATAAAATAAAACCAACACACCTCAGGACAATCTGCATTGTTTCTGATCCTTTTTTTTGTTACACCTGTCACCTGTTTTACTCAGACATGGCCTCTATATCCTAAAGATCCATGGGAAGACTTGGTGAATACATTAAAAGTATTCAAACTAAAATGAGCACAACTATATTTTGTCAGCTTTGTGCTGATTGGACCATCAATCAATGAGAGTAAAACATTCAGGCAGCATCCCTTAACTTACCCCAGATTACTAGAAACTAACAGACAGGATCTGAACCAGCAGAAAGAAAGTGATTTCAACCCTTTAATGAAGCCATCACAGTAAGCTCTGGCATGCTTAGCTCCTTTTGAATCCAGTGGAAGGTTTGCGAGTCACTTTTCTCAACATCCTTTTGCATAATTCTTGGCTCACCATTTTTTTTTATTTCATGAAGACCACTGATGATCAGAGACCACCTCAGTCTGTTTTAAGGTTTTAGGATCAGAACAGCCAAAAATACCACAACTGTGACTATGTGGTAGCTTAATCTCCACCCACACATTGCTTAGACAACATGGTCATGTGTGAACTGTAGATTTCTACATTCATTTAAAAGATGCATCTGTACCCAGAGACATCCTGTCAGTGAACACAACCTGGCCTTCTTCCATCCTGCTTTTAATCCCGTTCTAATATAACCCATGAAACACAGTTTTGACCTTTAAAGAAGAAAAAAGGTTATTGAAACACAGAAGAACCATAGATCTTGTTCTTCAGATCACATAAATCAAAGCTAAAAACATTACCACATATGTTGTTGCCATTCATTTTGCAACGGTATTGCATCAGCTGCAGCACCAATGACTTGTGACGTTATCATGATGGCTAAATCATTTGACAAGCAGGCAGTCATACAAACATCTGCAGGCAAACTTAGCTTTCTTTGTGCTATTTTGCTGTCAGGCTCTGCTGTTGTTTCCAAGACTGTACAGAGAACTTCATGCATATCTGCACTGAATCACAAGACAATAACTTAGCAATGATTCATGAAACTACCAGCATGATTTCATGTAGACTTTGTCTCATTTTGTGCATATCTCTGTCCATTCATGGACATTTTAATGCTGTGTCGCCTACATGATTTTGCATTCTTGTTGTGTAGAGAGTTTAGCTGTTGTTTTCCTCATTCATCTTACATTTCCCCGTTTTCTCTGTTAAGCGCATCTGTGATTATGTACGGAGCAAAATGTGACCCAATGCAATTCCTAAAACATAGGCTGACATATTGTGTGTATACATGCATAAATTCCTGCCTGTGTGTGAAATCTTAGAGATCCTGCACCTGCCAGCATCTTACGAAAGCTCCCAGTGGAGCTTAGTTGGATCCAGATGTAGCGACAAGAGTAAAGTATTTTCTATCTCCTGTTTGAAAGGGTGAATTATTTTTGTCCTTGACGAAATCTCCAGTAGTAAGAGTAGACTGGTTACCAAATACTGTCACGATCATCCGTGAGATGCCAGCTCTTCTGTGTGAACTGGTAGTCATGCCTTATAAGATAGATCTTACACAGATAAAGAACCGAAACAGGAGGTCTTGCAGCAGAAATCCCCTTCTAACAATAAAGGTTTATCACATGATATCTAATAATATCTTTTCCAGGAAGCTATCAAAAGCCTAGTGTGGATTAGACAAGCCTGGCTTCATGGGAACTTGCTGTTGAGTGGTTAAAATGAGTGCAGCAGAGACTGAACCACTTGCTCTGGGTGAAACCAGCTCCTAATCTGAAGCACATCCCAGAAAAGAGTCATTTTTAGAAAGTGCAGCGTAGGATTTATGACAGATGCTCCAAGCATATATTTGGGCCAGGCGTTCAGCGGTGCGACAGGAAAGGAGGCACAAAAGGAAGCTTAAGAGCATCTGTGCTTGTTATGTCTACAGATTAAGCTTTATAGAGAAGTGAAGAGGTTCTTGAAGGAGGCCTCACAGTGGAGGGCTGCTCTGCACATCACTCCATCTTAATTTAACACCATTTTCTTTCCATTTGAAACTGTGGTCATTTTTGCCATCTACAAGGGTGCCAGGCCTTTCTTCAGCTTGACAGCTCGGGGCTGAAATTGGAGAAAGATGGCATTTGGCCTGATTGGGCTGTAGTTTGGACCGCTGCCCCAACAGCCAGAGTTTCTAAGAGGAAATGGGCCAAACACTGTGTACACTTTCCCTCAGGCCTGTCTGACAAAATCCTCTGCATATGGATGTCTGCTCTGATATTTACAATATTCACTGCGGCTCCCGAGATGCTTCCTTTGTGGAATTTAAAAATAGAAAACTTTATTGGATTTAGGGAATTTGATCTTTATCAGCCTTTAAATGGTTGTCAACATTGATTAAAAAGCCTGGCCTGTAACCATGTTACTCTGACCTTCTGAGTTATCAAACCCTAACTAACGATGGCACAAAGTAACCAGGAAGTATCATTTGTTCCTTGAGACATTCCCAGCATGTCTCATACATCTTCCTCAAAGGTTATCATGTGCACGAGCTAGATTTAGCTCTGCAGCTGCAATCATCCTGGTCATCCTCTTCAGTGGAGGCTGTGTCATTTTTCTGCTTTGAAGGGAAGTGAAGGATGCAGTGTGCAGTCAGTGGAGCCAGCAGCCTTTTTTTCCCCTCCACTATTAGAGTGGCAGATATTAACAGGCCACTGGTCCCAATAAACCCGAGTATGAACTGTCAGTGACACGCTCAGAGGAGCAAATGAGCCAGTGATCATTGTCACCTGAGGCAGGGCGGTGTAAACTCAAAGCCTGATGGTAAAAGAAAAAGCGTTCATTCAGCACCTTAGATTTGAGACTTGCGTGCTTTTCTTTTCATCAATCCCCATCAGATGTGTTGACCTTTTTCAAAGTGTTAAAAAAATGCTTACAGAGGAAGGTAAAAGCCAAGTGGCAAGGGTCTGCCATTTGAGATGAATCAAAGAGTTGAGGTGGTGCCAGATGTTCCCAGGGAACATTAAGGAGCCAATCGGATTAGTGGATGAAGCAGCTGGTCATCCAGATGTTTCAGGCATGTGTGAAAAGGTGGAGCCATGAGCTCCGGTGTCTTTGATTAAAAAGTCAGTAGTTATTTACTCAAAACTCTTCATATGTCTGGCAATGCAAGACACCATCAGACTGTAAGAGGAGAATTAAATCAAGCCACATTTAGCTGTGAAATGCCTTTGGCAAGGTTGCAATACGCTTTCAAAGAAGGTAAATGGAATAAAAAATAAAAGCCCCCCCCCAAAAAAGAAAAAAATGCATTGAACAGAAAATGACCAATGGAGCCAGTAAGTGTGTGTGTGTGTGTGTGTGGACATTTTTTTTGGTTGCTTCTGGCTTGTTATTTTAATCCAAAAACAGCCAATATTGTGTGATATCTGACATGGACAGATTAACCTTTATCACAGCAATGCAGCTCACTGGACAACGTTGGACAGCTCACCAAAACAAAACAATGAGAAAGTGCACCTAAAGTGCTGTTCAAATACCACCATCGGGGTGATTAAACCCTTTGCTGTTGAGCCCAGAGGCTAGCCTTTTCAAAGGACAATGTTAGTTAAATATTTTGCAATCCCGTTCTTCCTACCTGTGTTCATTTAAGTGCTTGTGTAAGCTCTCAGGACTTGACAATACTTCAAACGCCGCAGCAAAGCAGCCGTGAAGGTCAGTCCCTTTGCAAGCAGGTTCTTTTTCATACAATATTCATCAAAGCCTAATTTCATATGAAAGAGACATGACACGTAGAGCTTAAAATAGGGAACGTCGACTAGAAGAGGCTGAACAAAGACTGGTTGTTGGGGGAGAATCCCAGAAGATGTCCCTTTTGTCTTATTATTCAAACATCTGGGACTAAATTCATACTGAGGACGATTCATTTGGTTAGACTCAAATTGAGCTAATTTGCACTTAATATTCTGCGCATCTTCCTGGGACGATAAAGTTATTCTATACGGCTAAATACATGGAGCGCAAACATTCCTATAGATAATTTATTCATGCTTCTAAAAGGAGCTGCTTGCTCCTTCCTATTTGCTCCTTCTTGATGATAAGAGGAACAAGGATTACTTTGCTCCACACCCGTGAGACTGGAAATCTCCCGGGATGAGAATGACAGCTAAATGTATATTTAAGTTGGATTAAATACACCTGTGTTTGTAGTCCCATATGAACCCAGTATGCCAGGATTTTTTTTTTCTTTCCAGCAATGTCGCAAAAGATTCAGAGCCCTTTTCTTTCCTCTTCTAAATGCTCGGTGAAAATAACCACAGATGAAACTACACCTGCACAAACTGACATCCCGGAGGCTGTTGGCAAGCTTCTTTCTTCCCAAGGCATATGGCTGAGAGCCATCTGCTCAAACTCCACCTGGAAGCGCAGAAACATTCGTTTCACCCCAAACTGAGATCAAACTCAGAAGCTTTGCTTTAGTTAACTTTTTTATTCACGGTGGCACCTGCAAGCACATTGGCATTAGCGCATTTGTGTGATATGATATAATTCATAAATAACATGCATTTGCTGTTTTATTAATTACTGTAAATAATTGCAAGAATTTTGGCAAGGATCTATGCACAACTGGTATTTGGAGTAATAATGATTGCTATTTTTACTACTAGTTATCAGTGATTCTTACTCATTTTATGGTTAAACCACTTGTGAAGTAAATAAAAAAAAACATTTTAGCAAAGCTCCCAGTAATGTCTCGTGTTGAATGTTAAAGCTTTTTCACAGGGTGATGAAAAAGCTGAATTAAGATATCCATCAGATAGACTAATGAGGAGAGAATACTACATTTGGACATACAGGTACATCTCAGGAAATTAGAATATATTAGGATATTAGACTTATATTAGAATTAGAATACCAGACTGAGAGAGCATTTAAAGGCTTGGGATACCTTTGCAGGTGTTTTGAGTTAATTAGTTGATCAGGGTCTGACACTATGGCTCTCCAACATTGAAGTTTTCCACACTATTCAAATTTTTGGAGAAACTGCATTTTGGTTTTCATTGTGTAAAAGCCACAATTATCAATATTTCAAGGAATAAATGTTTGACTCTGTGTAATGAATCTAAATGATATATAGGTTTCGCATTCTGAAATGACTGATGAAGAATATTAAACTTTTTCATAATATTCTAATTACCTGAGATGTACCTGTATGTGACTGCTGGGATAGGCTCCAGCCCCCCCGCGACCCCGTTAGGGACAGAGCGGTAGATAATGAATGGATGTACCTGTATGTGGTGGGATGAGTCCAGATTTTCTGTTCAACAATTATGATCAAATCAAAGTAAGATGAAACAGTGCATCCATGTATGGAGCTATATTTGTCTTTTTATTAAATGAAAGAAAAAAAGCAATCAAAGAGGGAAAAAGCTAATGTGAAGAAAAATATATAATTGATAGTAATTCTGTTCACATTGATAGCAAAAGATATTTGAGAGAAAAAAAGTTGAGATTATTATTATTATTATTGTTTCAATTTAAAAAATAATATTTCTTAAAGAAAGTATTTTAAAAAATATTCTTTACTTTCAAATATATATATTTTCTTTGCTGTCAGGGTGAAAATTTTACTTGAAATATGATTTTTTTCTCTTTTTTTTTTCTCTGTTCTCGCTCTTAAAACCTAAGTTTTTGCTTTCGTTTAAATTTTTTGCTATCAAAGTGAAAAATGTGCAGGAGGCGGGCTCATGCTGCTATTGGTCAGTCTCAGCCAGGAGGCGGGATCATGCTACTATTGGTCAGTCTCAGCCAGACTGACAGCTGGCCAGTAAGAATCGTGTTGCTCAACTACAGGCTCCAGTCTGGTGATGTTCCTCTCACCACGAAATCCATATAACACGTACATACTGACACCAGAACTTTAGGCTGCTCTCTGCAGCTTGGATCATCGGTGTGTCTATAAATGCACATAAATGCTTTCGTTTAAATTTTTTGCTATCAAAGTGAAAAATGTGCAGGAGGCGGGCTCATGCTGTTATTGGTCAGTCTCAGCCAGACTGACAGCTGGATGGGGATCCTATCTGCGCGGTGGTTCAGCCGTTTTCATCTATAA
>JBAMIG010000001.1:25886803-25902131 GCA_037177335.1 Kiunga ballochi
AAGGTGCGGAACGTCAAAACATGCTCAGAAATAGACGTTTTACCTTGTCTTAACCTGTACAATTTTTCCTGCGTGGAAGAATCGCCCTTAGGAAGATCAAAAACTTCTTTAAAGTGTTTCACGAAATTGTCATAGTCTTGTGTAACGGCACCATTTTGATGCCATAACGCTGCTGCCCATTGCAAAGCAGCACCACTTAGAAGCGAGATGATATACGCAATCTTAGCCTTCTCAGATGGATATTTTGCAGGATTCTTTTCCAATGCTAAGGAACATTGCAAGAGAAATCCTCTGCATTGGTTTGGATCTCCAGAGAATCTTTGCGGTGGCGGATCCATAGTTACGTGTTTAACAGTTTGAGGTCGGACCTTCTGTAATGAAGGACCTCAGAGACAGACGAAATATAAACAGTGGTTTATTAAACCCAGTCTCGAAGAGGTCTTTGTATGAGGATAATCCAAGAGAAAAGTCCATAAGCCAGGCCAGAGTCGAAGACGAGAGATCCAGAAATACAGGCGGGAATCGTGGTCGAGAAAGCAGGCAGGAATCAAGGCCGGGTAATCTATCCAAAGGGTGTTTCACAAGGTGAGGTAAGGGAGTCAATACCGGGGAAGGGAACTGGGAAGATGCTATTAAGCTAATACGAGGTCCGACAGGGAATGAGAGTTGAGTGCATGGTTAAATAGCTGAAGAGGGAATTGATGACAGGTGGATATGATTAGTAATCAGGTGAGTTGCTGTGCAGGAGTCTGGATGGAGTGGGTGTGTCTGTTGTAGAGCCTGGTGCAGGTGTAACAGTCACTGTATAATATACATATCCCTTTCTTACATAAGTGTACTTGACCTTTCCTGAAATACAAGCTGAAAAATTCTTTACATCGTTTTTTTTGCTCTTATTTCTCCACCTGGCCCTCACAATCCAAACCTTCAGCCCTCTCATAATAATCCTGTCTCTATAACCTCCAACACGCAGCTGTCTCAATTTAGGAGAAAAAAAACCCATAATGTCCAACAATGTCCCCTGCTGGGACATAATCTAAAGTAAATTACCTCCATCAACTTCATCAGTCTTAATGTGGTTCCATCGACACTAGCCTGTGATATTACAGCTGCAGTTAAATATTACGGTCATTAATAGCAAGCAGTAACTCTCATTGTGCTGTTATGGAGCAGATTATCTGTTATGCTCATCGTATCATCAATCATTCTTCTCTGAATCAGAGTGTTAGTATCTCAGAATAGCCAACACAAGACAAGGAGCTGATGCTGATATATCACCAGCTGACTGACTGGTCTGCATGTAGATGCACTGTCTGACTAAAAATCTACAGCAGAATGAGTTAATAACTCTTTGTTCCGTACCTCTCCTTAGCAGCTGCTTCTCACCTAATGTAAAGCTGCTCCCCTGGCTGACTTGATGGTTGAGCAACTGACTGACTCACTTGGCTGGTTGCTGTTTTGATGTGCACACTCAACACCAGGCAAATCAATTTCTGCGAGCGCAGTGGTAGATCTGAACCCAGTTGGTAGGGGGAACACTAATTACCACCAAGAGCCACGGATACATGTTTTCTTTGGATGTCTTGATTTCTCCTCCTCCCTCCTGAATGCTGAGAGGCTGCAGACCAGCTCGCTGACCTGCAGACGGGACTGTGATCTGCTCCGTTTTGCTCCAACACCACAATCTAAATAGAGTGCAGGGGACGAATGATAGATAGAAAGAGAAGCAATGAAGCTGTTGGCTCCTTTGTAATTAAAGAGGACAATGACTGAAGTTGTTAATCAGGCAGATGAATGTCTTCTACTCTTCTTTGTGAATGAACGGGAGCGCTGCATCCTCAGATATGTTCAGAGAATTACCGTCCCCTCGCTATATAAAATGGGATAATAAAACTTGTTAGTTTTTTGAAAAAAAGATCAATACCGCTTTTTTAAATGTCTCTCTGCAAGACTGTTCAGCAAAAGGAGCTTCACAAACTATCAATGCTGTCATGAAATATTGAAAAGAATCCTCTACATGTTTTTCAAAGCTCTCCATGTAATGTGGAAAGTAAGCATAGGCTGTTTGCTAATTTGGCATTTTTCTCTCATGATCAATATGTGAACATAGTGATTAACTGTTAGGTTTTGCAAGGTGTCCTTTCGCTCAGTCCCTCCAAAGAGAATGGGGCCTGAAGCCTTGTTAGTGGGAAATGGCTTAATTAGTGAACGGGAGCAGGGAGGGATAGGAATGATGATGCATTTGAGCTTTTTCCATCTATATCTGCACCGGGGGTTGCCTCTGTCTCTGGCCTTTCTGTAATTGATATTTTTGCCCTTTTCCGACGCCAGCATGGCAGCTTGCTTTCACAATATAACATATAGATCTACAGTAAACTGTACCATATATAGTTTCTGATTGCCGTTAACCAAGTAGTTTTAAGAATGATGGTGGCGACATTTTCTACTTTTTACAACAAAAATAAAATCTGATGAAGAAAGCTTATAGTAAATTTAACAATGCTTTAAAGCGCAGCTATGCAAGTTCCCACCTTAAAAGTGCTTCTGACATGTTTCGATGGTACATTGACATTTATTATGCACATTTTTTTAATGATTATTTCCCTGCAGCATTCAGAGGTAACAAACCTGATTTGACAACTGTGTGTGTGTCAGCCCAGAGGATCACCTGACAGCTGGACAAAGGAATATCAAAACAGTGGCCATTTTTGAACATGCACAAGGTCTAAGTGCGGAAAGACCTCCAAGAGGATATTACCACAGGAAGTAAAGGAAACAAAGAGAGAAAGGGAAAGAACAAGGTTCAAATATTATGAAGCATAAAAATCCTATATTATCAATATCTTAATGCAGATGCAGAACTGGTCAGTGTCCTGCAAATACAACTAGCTCAAATGCTAAAAAAAAGCAGGAAATTTAGCAATTTTTCAAACATAATATTCTCCAACTATTTTACTTAATAGAAGAAAATCATGCTAACTTTTTTGTTGTCTGTCATACATATTTTCTGAAAGTTGCTATTTTAAATGATTGATATTAATGAAGTTAATGTTTAATGGTGACTTGTCCAGTGTGTACCCTGCCTTTTGCCCAATGTCTGCTGGGATATACTCCAGCTGCCCATGACGCTTTGATAAGCACCACAATAATAAATGGAGGAATGACATGTTATAGCTACATGTCTTACCAGTTTTAGAGTTCTACGTATGGTTGTGCTTAATTTCGGACTAAAATATTACAGATATTAGTGACATAAGCTCATGGCAATAGACAGTCATGTGTCAATTTAGATTTTCTCACTCAAGCCACCCACATTTACAAAAATAAGAAACACACAGAACACAGTTGCACTACATAGAAACTGAGAGGTTTGTCATTAACGAGAAAAAAGTAAGTTAAGTCCAATATAAAATAATTTTCTGTCTAGCCACACAGCTATTAAAGCTGTTAGCTTTTCAGGCAGGAAGCCCGAAAGAGTTCATTTAAAATGTGTTTTTCTCATCCACAAAGGATGGCAGGAAACATTCCTGTCCCCTTTTATATTCACAGACACAAGACTGACAGCTGATCTCATGGTGGTTTAATGTCATTCAATGTTTGACTGAAGCAGCTTATTAAAAACAATTTTGCAGTTCACATGAACATTTTTCAGTGTGTCAGACTGTTCTGGATGAAACTCCCAATCCTGGATTCTATGTCACTGGGATGTTTTTATTTTTTGTTTGATTTATCAGTGTATGCATTGTGTCACCTGTTTTTCAATGCACTTCAGTGTACTGTCATCAAACATAAAAAAGTCTTGCTAGCAAAGTTAGCATCAATGCTATGTTAGTAAAGACAGTTAGAATCAGTAGTGTTTGGTGCCTGCAGTGTAGGACAGTGATCAATGCCTAATCACCACACATATTTTTAAAACCTTAAAGTGTCACAAAGAAATAGAAAAAAATATTATTTATCATATGTAGTAAGCATTTCCTTAAACACACACATATGACCCTGAAACGGTGGTCTGAAATCCCAGGTTTAGGAAACTAAAGGATTCTGAAAGCTTATTAAAGCACCTCATAAATTATTTGCAGCTATATCTGCTCTTATTATAATTGTAACTTTTATTAAGTAAATGTGAAGTCAGAAGTTCACAGCATCAATCTCACTTATGCACTTACTGTAACACTGTCTGCAGACAAAATCGAGACATTGCTTTGTCATTGATATAATGCACCGGCTAATGGCTGTCCTAATGCAACCTGCCCTTTTGCACGCAGACAGACAACAGATATGTGTTCTCAGAGGGGTCACAGTGACCAAATGTTTTACTAATAAAAGGAATCACAACAGTAGACCAGCTCCATATAAAAAAATTAGACACTTAAATGAGGTCTTGGACAAATGATATCTTTATATCACTGCTTATCAAACACTTGACAGTTTCACATATTGAATGTGTCATAATTCAAATAAATTTGTCTCTCTTGTAAGTTGAACATATGTTCTGCTGATTTTAAGGACAGGAATTAGGAAAGGAGGTAATGAAGACAGAGAGAGGGAAGGAGAAAACACATTTAACAGCACAGTGAGATGGATAAAATGAGGCATGTGGTGAGAGGCTGGGCCATGAAGAGGAGGGAGAGGAGGAGAGAGATGGAAATTGAAAAGCTGTAGTGAATCAATGTGCTTGTCACATCTCCATCCCTTGGGATCCATGTTTTTTAATCTAATTAGCCAGGCTGGTCTTTGTGCTGCCTGTCTATCAGCGGCAACGTCTCAAGGTCAGACCCTCCTTCTGAGGTCTGAGCAGGAACAGTGCTCCTGTCAGTATTCAATTACAGCTTAGCCTCACACTCTCAACCTCTTTGTTCAGCAGACCAGCCGGTGAAAAACCTCAATGCGTTCGCCTGCATTTCAACTCAGAGTACACACACATACACACTCAGACGCACACTGATTACTCTAATGCAAACTCATTACATTTTAGAGATATATTTCATCGCTGCAGAGAGCTTTGAGTGTAAATCTAAATAAGTCTATCAGAATCGGTAAATTAACCAAAACCTCATCAGCAAATGTATTTATATTGCCTACACATAAATCTGTATGTAAAGCTGCGAGTCATTGAAAAAATACTTTTTTCTGTCCCTCTGCTGGGTTTGGTTAATCTAGTCAACATCAAATCATGTTGAAAGTGGTAAAAAAAATAACAGTATTGTTTTAATGGTATGTATCTCTCTTAGGCTGATGCTAAATATGACATTCAATAGTCCACAAATGAAGACAAGATGAGGAAGTTACTTTTGTGTAGTATATACTGTAACTGCCAAAGGTTTTTCCAATGCTTACTTTCTAGTGCTATAAGAGTCATTTCATTTTCCTGATTTGCTTTATTGACTGGTGAATCACAATTCCTTGTCCCCACTGACTCATTCATTGCCTCGTTCTTGCTATCGCTAGCTAGCTAGCTTCAGAGCTAATTGAAGAAACTAAACGGTATCACTGTTGTGCAGCTTCTTTTCAAACTACACTCGTAGAAATAAATCAAGCCAAAAATAACTGTAGGGAAAACAAATAGGAAGATTATTCCAAATACTGATACCAATGTTGGTATTGTGATTGATCAACACTAGCATGATTGTATTGTTACTTTATTGAAAGCTTAAAAACTGTCCGAATACAACAGCAAAAACTTTGTTTATGGACACTGAACAGCAAATTATTAAAAAAAAATGTACATGTAAGGTCTAAAACTATCAAACCTTACAAATTATGTGTGTAAGCCTTTGTGTTTTATGGTGGATTTGGTTCACCTCAGTGACAAGACGCCAACATGCCTGTTGGTAATGTGTTGCCTCAAAGAAAAAGAATCAGTATTAGGATTGACGCTTGTGCTTTTATTGGTATCAGACTGATAATAAATCTTGCTGTATCACCTAGCCCTACTTACTGCTCATAGTATGCATCATTGCTTGAATCTCAACATGTACAAGTCAATTACCCTGCCTTGTGAGCTACAAATCACTATGCCGTACATTAGCCTGTTGCTGACTCGTAGCATGAACAAATTACTCAGCTGCTCACAGTAGCCCTGCCACACTCACAGTATGTACAAATTACTCAGTGGTCGTGCACACTACGTAGCCTGGCTTGACTCACAGTATGTTCGAATCATTCATCTCCTCCCTCCCGGCTCTAAGCTGAAGCCACTCCAGCTTTCTTACCGCTGGGAGAGCTGCTTCTTCATCGCTCGCTCCAATAGCCTGGGTTGGGCCATAGGAAGAAATTCATCTTGCAAAGATAAAAAGCAGACTGTTTAATTGAAGATAAACTATATCTTTAGTGTTTTATTTTCTTACCACTTTTTGCTGCTGCGATTAATAATGTAAATAAAGAATGCGTTCTGTTCTTTCACTGCATAAACAACTGAGAATGGAAATTGCATTTTTGCCACATCAAGGGAAGAAATCTTAATTAATAAAAAGAAAAAAGGTGTGTTTCTTATGTTTCCCCTTATGAAATCTGTTGATCAATCATTCTTTTTGCCGCATAATTAAATGGGATTATTATTTTGTTTCAGTACTTTGTTTTAGCAATATAAATGGATTCGAAATGGGACAATAAGAATACATGTATTTATACAAGTGCATATACATTTCTATAATCTCTGAGTGACTGACACAGAAACTTAAATAACCCCAAAACCCAATTACTTTTGGTTATATGCTCATTTAAAATGGATTCAGTATAAATGATCATGTTTATCACAACTATTATTGTCTGTTTATAGAGAAAACTATAAAACCAGTCACCCATAATGTAAACTAGGAGTGCTTGTCCCCACAAATCAGAATCAAAGGTAAAAAAGTTACAACAAGCCACTTGAATTTTTTGTTTTAAAATGACATTATCAAGTAGTGGAGCTGCTTATTTCACTTTTAGGCACAGTAGACAAGCCAGAACACTGCTAAATGTAAGATCTCCTATAGTATTGATCTCAGAGGGCCAATGAGAGCAGTCAAACACCAGCTTTTTGCTTCCGTCTGGCCCTGCACATCGATTTTACAAGTACCTACAATGTCTCCCCTTTCACTGACAGACTTGAGATGTATCATAAAGCAGTTGCATTGCTGAGGCTTTTTCTGCCCCATAAAACAGCCAAACAGAGAGAAGAACAGTGCCAGACAGCTGCCACCACCAAAGATGTAAGGCTAGTGGCTAAAAATGCTGCTGCCACATGATGCTGACATTGCAGGCAAAGACCATGAACCAATTGGATCAAATATATGTTAACAAGCTTAAAATAAAATGAAAGGAAGAATAAGAGCTTAGGATCAGCTCAGAGGGCCTCAGTCATAGGATCAGATGAAACAATAATCGCTTTGAGGGGATTTGTTTGTCATATCATTAGTCGATAGATCACACACAATTTAGCGTTCATGTTTATCACTACTCCAAATCACAAACTTGCAAAATAAAAAAAACGAAAGGAAAAAAATGTATATGGTTAATGAAAAATGTAATTATGGATGCAGAAAAATCCATAAAAAATCACTCAAACTTATAAAACAGGACATATTGTGTAAACAGTTTCAAAGAAGTTGATCTATTTAGTATATTTCCATACTTGCTTGTTACCAAGCAAGGCAAGGTGACTTTATTCATAAAGTTTATTTAAAAACAGAAAACTGCTGAGAAATTCATATTGCAGTAAAGAACACAGAACATTAAACATAATAAACTAGAAAAGCACTGTGAGAGCGCAGGCTTCCACCATCCCTTCACACAACAATTCCCATTAAGAGAATAATTTATTTGATCTACTTTTATCTACAAATTAGCTGACCATAAAAACGTACCATTTGTAAAAAATCGTCCTAAAATTTGCATTCTGGATGTGATCCAGATCAAACCTGGAGTTGTGATAGGGCACCGCATCCTAAACCATTGTATCAAATTTCATGAATATCTGTCAGTAATTGTGTGAATCATTTAGGATCCAAATTTAAAGCTACATTTACCACAATTTTACTGAAAATTTCAAAGTGATCCAGAATCCAGGATCTTGTTCCCAGTGACACTCCCAACATATCCTGACAATTTCATCAAAATCCATCAATAACTTTATTAATAATTTTGCTAACAGACAAACTCCGGCGGAGGTATCTATTGTACATCAAGAAAGGCTAAAATTGTGTTTAAAGAAAGCTTTATAAAATGTAAAGGTTACATGTGACCTTGATACAAAAGAGGAGATAATATCACGGTTGGAGGTCTCAGACTTTGGGGGCAACAACTGCAAAGGAACAGCCTTTCTGCTGGTTCAGCCTCTACCCGGGGACTACTAACAGACTTTGGCCAAAGGATCTTTGGGGATCTATGGGGAATGTAACAACATATAATATCTGCTAAAAAAGTACATAAACAATAAAGTTAATTAAAAAAAAAATTCAAATCAATCCTCAACTTGATGGAGAATCAGTGCAGGATTGGAGCAAACTGCTTAAATGTTCTAGTTAAAAAGAAAAGCAGTCACATTTTACACCAAATGGATGTCACATAATACTGCTAACTACCACCAAAAAGACAGATGTAAAGATCCAGGTGAGAAAAATGAAGAGTTTTCACAACCCTTTCAAAATCATTAAAAGAAAGAAAAGGCTTGATCTTGGCAAGAAATTTCAAAGTAAAACATTTTAGACCAGATTTCATTTCAGTCCCAGGACTTCATTTTCTTCTTTCCATGAGAAAGACGGGTTGTTGCAGAGCAACATCCATAAGAGCTGACTGAAAAACATCTACCCAGATTACAATTTAAACCATTTCAAAACGGTGCCTTGTAGATCCACCCATGCTTTCACTTTATAAAGGACAAAACTATAGTTTATTGTGTCAAACGCATGTACTCAGGTCTAAAAGTACCAAGACGGCAGCAACACCATTGATAATGATCATTTAAAGTTTTAAAAGCACGAGTAACTGAGCTGTGTATATCATTATATAGGAAATTAAATATAACTGATTCATTTTATGAATGAATCAAGTTGTACTGGTTCTGCTCTAAAGACTGGATATGCAGACTGACTGCTTTCTAATGGCACACTGCATGATAGCACACGTAGCACATAAAAGAAATATAGATCCTATAGTCCCTTCAGTGGGATTCTATGTGCTTTTACACAATGCTAGCTCTGCAAATTGCTACAATTAAAATGCTAACTTTATTTTCTAAAGATAGGGAGTTTCTCTTCTTTTCAAGGGGTATTCTATTACTCCATAAGCACGTTCTGTGGTGCCTAACCAGCAAGTTAGTGGTTTAAATCCTGGCTCTGGCGGTCCACATGAAGTGACACAGAAGTGTCCTTGAGCAAAATCTTGAACCTCCAGTTGCTCCCGGTGCTGCGCTGAGTGTTTGTGTGAGTGCATGGGTGATTGTGTGGAACAGTGTCAAAGCGCTTTGGGTGCGCTAATGTCTAGAAAAGCGTTATACAAGTTCAAGACCACTTACCATTAACTTTTGACCACTAGCGCTAAATCTGCAACTTCCCACAGGCTACAAAACATTGTCACAACATACAACAGCATCCATCTGTGACACACACATACACAAAACAAAATTGCCCCAGAAACATAACTATAAATGTTAGTTTTGAGCATCAGATGAAGAAGTAACTTTGGCATCATTCATGTAAATAACTTGCAATGAAAACATCAACATTAGCTCTTAGTTCATGATACATTACAGGGATACTGCTTTCTATTGAACTACATATAAAAAATAAAAACTTAATCTGGCCAGTTACTAGTTGTTGTTACTTCTTTGATATTTATCATAATTTCCAGTCTATATAGCTCACCTAGATAAGCCTTCACTGAGCATGCAGCAGCTCTATTTCATCCATCAACAGTCACATCAATTGCATTTAACTTTAATGCTGGAAGGCATGCCATTCTTGTGTGCAGCACAACATGACATGCCAGTTAAGATCCAGAAACTAGCTGATCATTGCTAGCCCACAGGAAAAAAACAAGTAACTTATAGTGCATGATTATACAGTAGGAAATGTATTTACTGCATCCAAACCACCTTAACTTGTGTAACAGCTTTAAGGAGTCAGCTTTGGTCTGTAGTAACTTAGCTGCATTTAGCTTTTTCTAAACAGCAAAAGTAAATGAATAAATAGATAAATAATGTATGCATTTATACTTACAATGATATATACTGCAATGTTCTGAAGCTCAGCAGCTACAATCTGCCAGTGGTTTGAATAAATACTGTCTGAAAGGTGTAAAAACGTGTTTGTACATCATGCAAAGAGCCAACTCACCAGTCTAGCAATACTGAGGCGAACAGAAAGTGGGTTTTGAATCCACACTGTTCTTTCATCAGACTTCTACCGGCAAAGTCTTTGCCAAGGTCAGTTTGTTTTTTCCACTGGTGCATTCTCTTTCCTGCTTTCTTTTTTAAGCTCCTTCAGACACCATTTTCCCTTTCTTACTTCCTTCAACCATGGCAAACTTTCATTAGAAGAGGAGGAAAAAGTAACACAAAGCGGAGTCTTTGTGTTTATAAAGGGGGAGCCGTGAAGCAAAGCACTCCAGGTCACATGATCCCACAAGGGAAGGATCCACTCCTGCAAAGTTACAATATCTATAGAGCGCCAACACACATTTAAGACCATATATTAACCCCAGGAATGATTTATTAGTACACACATTTGGCTAACGTTTGGGTCAAAAGTTAATTGATATCTATAATGTATTGGATATTATTGGTTAATTGTATGAAGGTGTCAATACACAGGAAATGTTCACTGCTGGACAGCAAAAGCAGAAATCCATGGGCCAGCTGATGGGGACAGATAGGACTCACCTGCCATGAGAAAAGCATTTCTTCACAAAATAATGTCTCTACAAGGCTGGAGGACGACTGAAATCTAAGTGTGTGTCTGTAATTTCATATCTAAGCTGTTTGCATCTGATAAAAACCCCTCTGCTTCTGATGTGTCAGTCAGGCTGTTGAGGAAAAGAACCCACAGTGTCTCAGAGCAGCAAGCACAGCTTTTTTTTCTCATCATTTTAACATCTTTTATTCCCCCGGTGATGTTTTATTCATTTATATTCGGCTGAGTGATTAATTGCAGTTTCTTTAAAGTGAAAAGCTGAGAATTGTACAAGTCACTCAGCCGCATTACGTGCTGAAATTCCCCTGAAATCATCAATCTTTTTGTTTATTTACAATATTATCTGTCTCTTTAGTCATAATCAATTTTGTACAGAATGTGTACACTCCTCTTGGCAACAGTTAGCATTTTTACATCTTTACTTAACATATAACATCCTCCATATGCTTTGTGTACAAAATAAAAGCCTTTATATTTGTCTTAAGAAAGGAAAACGAGAAAATGAAACATGAGACATATTCATACGTGTACAGTTTGTAGCACAAACAGAAACATAGCTATACCCACTACTTTGATAGTACTTAAACTTCCTCTGGTAATACAATAAAAGAACAATGAGCCATATTGAAAGTCTTTAAAGACACAACCCACCCAGATTCTTCCACCGTGGGTTATCCTAATTATCAGTTTCTGTTCCCTACCTTTTCACATTTGACCCTTAATATTTGTATATTGTGCTTTGAATGAATAAATTCCATCCCGTTATGCTAGGAAGAGCTGACCTTATGCATAGAAGAGAAGTAAGCTGCAGAGGGTTGATAAGCCTCACATGTCTGTTACATTTGCATCCAAGTTGGGTGTGTGCTTCAGGTCCTTCTTGCAGTAATTAAACCATGCATTTGGGCTTTATAGCCAAAAGAACAAGGTTTAAATAAACTACAAAGGGTATGCTTGAAGGTAGGGCTACCTTCTGAATGCAGCAGGATTTTAGTTTTTATTGAGATACACTCTTTGCGTGTCACATTTACATTAGAAAAGCCAAACTTATAAAAGAGGAAAAGACTGAAAGCAACCCTGAAACCATAAATACTGAGTATATCCCTTATATGAAATCAACCCAGTTAACAGTATGCATCACATCAGCATGTATCTACTATATGTGAGCCTAAAAACATGCAGAAATGAGCCTTCTATACTAACAAGTGATTTTAAATAGTGCAGCTCTCCTGTCCTTTTGGTTGCAACGCTTTATCTGAATGATGAAGAAGAAGGAGAATCAGGTGATGTAAATGCTGATTTCATCTGAATGCTACATGTTTGCTTAAGTTCACACATGAATGAATTTCTTAATTAGAGCCTCATTCAGTTGCACGTTCTCAATTTCTCTGCTGGATCAAGTGATTGTGTTATTACATACCAAACTGAAGAGAATGAGGAGATTGAATGGAAGGCTGGTCTCTTAGCTCTCCACAAGTAAGCAGCACATGATTGTTTTGGGTGTTTCTAAGCTAGCAGAATATCCTGAAGTAATTTAACGGATTTTACCCCTTGATGCCACACAGCTTTCAAAGTGTGAGATGTGTGTTAAAGAAAACAGTTTGTGTATGTTTTTGGTATGCGAGAGCTATATGAAGGTTTCTTTGTCATGTGGTGTTTATGGGGGGAGGGGTCCCTATGTCTATGTTTAAATCAAATCCTTACCCCGAAGCAACAATGGCAATGGAAATTAAACCTTGAACAGGATATATATTCATTTTCTCAGCAAGTCTAAGAGGTAAAATATCCTTTTTGGTGTCCTTAATAATTTCTCATGGTAGCTTAAAATACCATTGACCGGTATAATAAAGTACCGGTATAAAAAAAAAATTGAAGAAATGGATCAGGTATAGGAGTTTTGACATGAAGTAATAAATTCATTGTTTTCTTCACCAAAATGAACCGGATTTGTCTGCTAAACGGATTTGGACATTATGTGTGTTGCTATTGATATCTTCCATAACAAGAATGACTTAGATGAAAGAAGATAAAAGTGTAAAAGTGTAAAAGTTCACTTTCTATCTGTTTATTATTTTTCCTTTTTATAACAAATGAATGTTCGAACCTCCTCCCACCTGATATTTGTTTGTTCATTGTTTGTTTATTGTACTGTTACTTCTGACAAAATACAATAAAGATTAAAGTAAAAAAAAAATTAAGCCTTGAACATGATACATATTCATTTTCTCATCAATTCTAAAAGTTAAAATATCCTTTTTGGTGTCCTTAATAATTTCTCATGGTAACTTAAAATACCATTGACCGGTATCTGTTTCTATTTGCAGAGCACTTTGGTGCACTTGCTTCACAGATGACAATTTTAACTCCAAAAAGCACAGTTGCTCTGAATGGCCACATAAAATAAATATGGTAAGTCCTGAGGTAATATGTGTTATGGTCAATGAAATATTGAAATCCTTTTTTTTTATCTCTAAAATCAACCTGTGGGCTTTTATGGCCACAGTTATCCTGTTATCTGTTGGAAAGAAAAGCTCATGGAGATCACACGCAACACCACTTTCTATCCCTTTCACACACTTTCTTTCTACTTTTTCTGTCCTGCAACACACATTTGTTGTAAAAAAAAAAGGAATTGTTGCAACTTCTCTAAGGTGTCCACACCTTTCACTGTAAGGTGGATGATCTTCAGCTCCAAAGGTGAGATGGATAGATGGCTTATCTCTCAGAGGAGGAACTGAAATTCAAGCTGAACAAAATTCACTTCCAAAAAATACAAATTTTAACAGGATCCAACAAGAAGCTGCGTCTGCACACTTCAAAGTACGAATTTGTCGGCTACATACGTCATAGTGGTGCACCGTGTGCAAACCCACACCTTTTTTTGGCTTATCACGATGGATATACAAGCGATAGATCCTTTTTGGCCTCTTTTCTCCCAGAATTCAACAAGCAGGTGGCAGGAGATAAACAGTAGTTGAGTATCGAGGATTTACGTACAGTATATAAAATTCAACTCGACACAGGAAGTTTTAGATGTCTTTATAATTCTGCAAGCATTCACAGAAAGTTTCCTTTGCCATTATGGACTAACTGGTTGGTTGGCAGTTTCACTGGCTTGTGGTCTTCTCTTATTCATATTTAGTGTGTTTTGAAGAAGAATGTGAACTCTAAACATTGCATCCACAATCGGTAGGTAATATGGACCTGAATGCTATGACAAATTTTCAGCAACCACACACCAACCTGATTTTGAATGTGCACTCTAGCTGATGCGGAAAAGCAACTCAAGACCACATATTTGAAAAACAGTGGAAAATAAAATGGGATAGAACAAGAAATAAGACAAGGATGAACATTGGGTGAGCTCTTATTTACTTGAGAAAGCCCAGAGAAGAGGCAATATGGGAGATGGACGCTAATCTGCCAATGTTC
Organism: Kiunga ballochi; assembly: GCA_037177335.1. Lineage (NCBI taxonomy): Eukaryota > Metazoa > Chordata > Actinopteri > Atheriniformes > Pseudomugilidae > Kiunga > Kiunga ballochi. Next base: position 25,901,125 of record JBAMIG010000001.1, read on the forward strand.
AGCAGTGTTGCTTTTAACTATATCCCAGCATTCCCAATGCTGCGCCCAATCACCTTCATGTCTGGTGTGTCTACATCGGCCATGTTCATATTTTTCCTGTCAAGCTGCACATAATCAAGCACCTGGTTGTATCAGAGACCTTCTTCAGCCCTACGTTCCCAGCAGATGGCTGAGATCAAGTGCTTAAGGTCTGCTGGTTGTTAAGCAAACACGGCTTAAAAAAACCAAAGGTAGCAGAGCCTTTGCAGCAGCGCCTCCTTCCCTCTGGGACTCCTTCCTCTCAGGCTGAGAGCTGCAGACTCAGCTGATACAAACACATCTTTTTTAAACTGGCTTATTAGTTTTATTTGTTTCATGTTTTGTGTTTCATTGTTCAGCACTGATTCTTATCTGGAGAGGTGCTACTGTCTATAAATACAAATTTACCTACTTACTAAGTATCCCAACATTATCTTTATGCATCTGATGGTGGGTAATTCTATAGCAGTGATTATGCAGACTCACCAATTCTCCATAGAAAACAACACATTGGGAGATCTGTTCAACTCAGGTATTACATAAAAAAGTGAAACCAGGTGGAAGGTCCTACAGGCTGTTTACGTCTTTATTTAGGACAGTAAACATAAGTCGTACGTACAAGTTGCATCCATCTGAATGGAGCTACTTCCTGCCGAGATGCAGAAACAACATTCATTTGTCTCTGCAGCAGCTAAAGGCTGCAACATACTCCACAAGAAGCGAGAACTTTTATCTTGTTCTCGGGGCTCAGAGAAGAAAATGACGTCATTTTGTTCTCGCGGACGTGTTTGAAGACATTTCTCGACACACCTGGCTGGCAGAACATTTTTCTTGAGGGGCTGCGACAAGTATTCTGTGATTGGTCAGAAACTTGAAGGAGGTGTAACCAGGAAGTCAACATATCCTGTAGATGAGTCTATTACCGGCATGTGTTGAACCAGAACGTTGTACTCGTCCTGCTCAACCCTGGTTGTATTCAGCGGTCTAAC
>JBAMIG010000001.1:25902231-25919587 GCA_037177335.1 Kiunga ballochi
GTTCTGGCTTCTCGTGGAGTATGTACCAAGCTTAAGTTGTTAAATGACATGTTGTAATGAGATGTGATGTATTTGTTACCTTTCTACTAGCTGGAAAACAAATTGCTGGATTTAACATGTTTAACAATCAGGTTAAACGTGAATTTGCTGGAGCCGAAACCAGGTGGCATCGGGAAAAGAGGCCGGGTACACCCTGGACAGGTCACCAGTCCATTGCAGGGCCAGACACCTCACACCTACAAAAAATGTTATTCATGATAACTTCTTCAGAAGAGTCAAAATGAAAGTTTGTTTATAAGATCATGGATATTAGATTTTTTTATGAGCATCACACAAAATGTAAATGATTAAATATTTTTATTAAATTTTTTATTAGTTCATCTGAGTGTTTCAGTTAACATGTGAGCTAGAGTTATCAGAATGCCAAAGCAATGCCCATACAAGCTGGGAACATAAACCTTTGGTCATTGCTGGCATGATAAGATTTATTTATGGGTGTTATCAGCAGGTTGTATCTCATTTCAGAGTTTAACCCTGCAAGTACAAGGCAGACGTTCATTAGGCTCCACTAAGGTTTTCCAAAAGGCTGCTTATTTCTAGCTTGTCTTATTAAATATTTTAGTTGCCTGTTTTAGTGGAGAGGATGGTGCTCTTCTTAAAAACAGCTCTAACAGCACCTACACATTATGTGGATATGAGGCAGATCAAAGACTTTCAGGATGAGGCCACCCGTGAAAATGGAAACCATAAGCCGGCCAATCAAAATGGCTGTATTGTGACAGCCGGACTGCGTGTTTCATGAAGCAAATTCATCACTGGGAAAGCTGTCCTTGTTTTTACCTGCTTTATTAAACCTGACACTTGCAATAACAGCTGACATATATTAACAAAGCTGTTGTAGTGGAAAATGAATAATAAATATGTAGGTACTTATCACAGCAGAGGAAGGGGACAAATTGCTTCAAACAAAAAAAAACAATGAACACATGTAAACACACAATATATTCCTATTACTCAGGAAGCAGTACAAAGAGATTTAATGTAGGAGTAAATGAAAGTCTTTTATACAGGAAGAACAGCCTTGAGCAGTAAAACTTCAGAATAATTAAATATCTTTATTACATGAAGATGCCATAGAAGAGTTTATAGGCCAACCATCTGATCTTAAACTAATTAGCCAGAATTTCCCGCTGTGAGTAATATTAAAACAACTTTATAAAATATCAAAGCAACTTTATAAAGACTTATTAAAAACTGTTATTCTAGAAATCACTGCTAGGTGGCTGCAACACTTAGAATTTCAGATGGAGTAAGAAAAAGAAAAAGAGAAATAAAACGTTGGACTTATTTTATGCATATATTAAAAATGAATACAGCTCCTCTGCCACCTTTAGGAAGATTTGACCATAATCTGGTTCTTCTCACCTCCTCCTACAAGTCCATCATTCAGCAACAAGCTGTCAATAAATAGACTATTAAAACCTGGTCTGATGATGATGAAGATGCCCTGAGACGATGCTTCCTGGCTAAAGACTGGAATGTCCTCTGTGATCCTCATGGAGATGAACATCAACAGCTTGACTGAGTGTGTGACGCATTATATAAACTTCTGTGTGGACAGCACCATCCCAATAAGATCAGGGAGGTGCTTCCCCAGTAACAAACCCTGGAAAACCAATAACAAACCCTGGAAAACCAGTAATAAACCCTGTATCATCAGTAACAAACTGTGGATCACCAGTAACAAACCCTGAAAAACCAATAACAAACTGTGGATCACCACTAACAAACCCCAAAAAACCAATAACAAACCCTGTATAACCTGTAACAAACTGTGGATCACCAGTAATAAACCCTGAATTACCAGTAACAAACCCTGGATACCAGTAAACCCTGGAAAACCAGTAACAAATCCTGGATCACAAGAAACAAACACAATCAAAAATAGAGGTACGAGATAGGGACATTTTTTAAGAAGGTTCTCTCAAAAGTACAAAATTGGTCTTAAAAAGACCATAAATGGGCCTTCAGACAATGAAAAAAGGTTCAAAAGGGTACAGAACCGTCTCTCAAAAGGGTTCACTCCCAGCGACAAGCAATTGTACCCTTTTAAGTACAAACTGGTACCTTTATTTTTGAGTGTGAACCATGGATCACCAGTAACAAATCTTTGATAGCCAGAAACCAATCCTGGATAACCAGTGACCTGATAAAGCTGCTGTAAATGTGAATTTTGCTCTGGGAATAATAAAGTATTTTTCAGTCATTCATTCAAAATACTTTAAAATGTTTCAGATGACTTCTGAATACACAGAGCTGCACAATGTGCACGTTGTTCACTAGTCACGTCGCTGGTCCTGCAGTGTAGGAGGAGATTAGCCCAGCATGTTCTCATCAATTTCGAGGTCACCTGATACACAGGTTTGTTTATTGTCATCGGGAATGACGAAGAAGAGCTAGCTAGCCATACTGAAGTCGCTTTAGCTTTTGTTATGAGGCTTGGCTAAGTAGTGATGAGTTCACTCTTCTGAGGAATAAACAACATGTCGGGGCAGATTTCTTATAGTGCTGCACTTTACTACACCAAACAAACACTTCCCTATCCTCCCTTCACATGTGACATTGCTAGCCAATCAACAGCTTGCAGGAGTTTAACCGAGGTAAAAGCAGTAGAAACATAAAAGCAGATCCAATGAATCATTTTAAGAATGCAAATATGAACAGACTAAAGCAATAATTATTAATAGATATGTAAATATTCAACAATGCAAACATAGATTTAGCATATTTAACAAATGATGTTAAATATGTTAACATATACATCAATATGTTAACAATATGTTAATTCAATCCATGAATTAACACATCAATCTTGCACTTCCAGTGTTCTCCACTTTGGAAATACAGGACCAACATTTCGACTGAACACAAACTCTTATCAGGAAACCACTGGAAGTTCAGCTCCCTGAAATGTGTTATTAACTGCAACTTCAGATGAGCTTCTTCATGTTCAAGCAGATGATAAATGTTGGGAGTCTTAATCTTTCTCATGTGTAGATGGATGAAAACTATAGGAATATTTCTGCACATGTAAAGACATGTTTTGGTATTTTTATAGTATTTTTCACGTCTCTGTATGGTGTAAACAAACCATGACAGAATGTTTCATTATATTGAGGAATGGATTTTTCTTTGGAGACCAGTCTATATCGTCCGCATCATAAACTGGCAGGAATTCTGGATCAATGAAGCAATAACTTTAGCTCATAATAAAGCTACACTGCCGAATGTTGCTCTTTTCTCTTCTTTTTCATTCTTTGCTTCTTCTCATGACGTCCACTTTCATTTATTTGATGAAAAAGCCATGGTGTGCGATAGAAATTGCCAGTGTGTTGCTTTCCAGTTAGCATATGACACAGTAACTAAAAGCAAAATGCTAAGGAGACCTGTAGCCTCTGGGCCATTGGAAGCTTTCATCTGGGTTGCAAGATCATTTTAAAATTAGTAAAAAAAAAAGTAAAATGTAGAGAAAAAATTATTAAACAAATTTCTGTGATTTAGGGTATATATTGAAGCAAAGATTAGGGTCAGTGAGCACAACACAATGGGTTCAATATCAGTGCATGATAAGGGAAGACGACTGTGAGAGAAAACAAAAGAGGCTGCTGAACGTTGCATTTCTTAAGCGAAATGGACAAATTATTATTTTTTATAGAGGAGAAAAGCAAACTCGTGTGTTTAGTTTGTGGTGGGTTTCTGCCAGTGATGAACAAGTCCAGTCTTCAGCAACATTACAAACGAAGCCTGAAGGAGCTGAAAGGACAGATGCTTACTGGTCAAACTGTGTTTTCACAACAAATCCAGATCAGGCCCTGTTTGCCCTGTTGTCATTTTGTTTTCTGTTTTGGTCCAGCTATGTTCAGGGATGACTGCAGTAATTTTGGCAACCTTGTTCTTCCACATGACAGATTAGTGTCTAGTCCCAGGGGGAATATAGAGTAAACAGAAGCAAACGACTTTGCAAAGAACTGAGAAAACCAGAAACCACAGAGAAAAAAGCCTGAAACAACCGACCTGTCAAAAATCAATAAAAACTGTCAACAAGTGAGCTGAATACTACTGCCGCTTTAAAGGTACAGGTGATATTTTCCTTCTCTATACTCGACTGTCTTTGAAGTTAACTGTCAAAAATGAACTTCTGAATACCTGCTTTTAAAGCATCACCTTCTTTTTAGGCTACGTGTTGCTATAAGGCCAAAAGTTTAGACACAGCAGATTCATTTTGAACTCATAGCTCAACATAACCAAACAGTTTTTAAGGATATATTAAATTTTTTTTGTCAATGATCTCTGATTTTGTGAGAGGCTGTAGATTTAGGACGTGATCCTGTTGGATCCCTGTTTGGCTGTCAGACTATCAGGATCCCATCAGGTTCATTCAAACTAAGACCAGCTATGTTCCAGTAACGTGTGAGAAACAAGATTACATACAGGAATGAGCAGATTCAAAAGCTTTTAAACTCTTTAGATAATTAATGAGACTGATGACAAAAATCTGATCCAATGGATTTTTTCCAGACTTTCATTTTCAAGATTTTTTTTAATAAACACGAGTTGCATCACATCTATCATAGCATATAGACTTAGCTGTTGGGCTGTAGTTTAAAACTGATCATGTTTGCGTAACATAAGCAGTATTAAACATGTTTTAAACATGTTTAAACAGTATTAAACATAATCCAGTCCAGCAGCTCTGGCACAAAACGCATTCTTTACTTCTTCTTAGCATTTACTGCACAGCTTCACAGAGGTTTTGTAAACATTATTGTGAGGTATATCTGTTATTTGTATCATTGCTGTAAATTTTAGGAGTGACATCATCTGTTAATATGACAGATGCTACATAAAGAACAGGAAGTGTCTCATGTGTAAACATCCTTCCTATTTTTTCCTTATTTTTTTAGGGAAATGAACCCATTTCAGTTTATTTTTGTTCTTTCCCTCACAAAGAACAAAAGCTTCTTACAGTTTCAGATGGTAATTCAGCTCTGTACTACGCCCTAATGATTATTGATGTGTATTATCATTAAATGAAATGTGCTTAGTGTGCTTGAAATTGAATTGGAAGGCGTACGTTTGCTTTGACACTGCAGGGCAGATACTGAAAGTCATTAGACGCGGTTCCGAGATAAAAACGTAAACTCCTTTCCGCTGTAAATTCAGCAGCCTCTGGCTGGCACTGAGTCTTATTAGGGAAATATTGTGTGACTTGCTCCTTGCTCCAGAGTACAATCATTCTGACAAATGTAGGAAACAAAGCGCACGACGGTGGAAGTTGACAACAGCTTCGAGAAAAAGAAGCAGAGGAGAAAATCTCAGCTCTTTTGTTTAGGTGACTGTAACACCGGCAACTCACAAAATGGAGGTCGGTCACTTGTTAAACATGCCAGTGGAAATGATGGACACATTTAACAATCACTGAAGAATTTACTACCTACTTGACTTTTGTAAAGTCAGCTGATGGTTTTTGTCCATTGTTTAGCTCACAAAGGTAAAACACATCAGTAACAGTGTCTCACAGGCCTTGTTAAGGTGCTCATAATATTTTAATAAACGCTGATTGTACAGAGTCGTGTTGGCAGTCACTTTATGAGTCTCTGTTTTTAGCTGCTCTTTATTGTTCATGTCCTGAGGGAACCTTTTGTCTCCATCTCCTGCATGAATGGATGATTGTGAGATCTTTGGAGCAAGGATGCGTCTTGATCAAAGGCAACACAAAAAAAGATGCAGGACTGGCATTTTTGTCATGGTTTTCCCTTTGTTTAGACATAAAGATGGAAAAATGACAGTGAGGCAGTCATTTATTTCTTTAAATGTCACAGCATCAAGGCTTTTGGCTTAATATCAACCGTTATCATGCTTGAAGCTACTTAAAAAAGCAAGACTGTTCACTAAGCGCTACTGTAGGATGGAATTTAACAGGGTATAATGGTGTTTGGCTGTGATTAAGCTTGTGTTTTTCCTTTAGAAATAGTTTTGTGATGTTTAAAAGCTTTAAAAATAAATATTGTTATGTATAACACAGGATGAAATCCTCTATTGGATGTTCTGGGTGCTAACAGTGGCAGGTTTTTCATGCTATTAGGGCTTATTTTCTTAAAGATTGTTCGTATTTTTTTGTAAACAAGTGGCATTGGGCCTAAATATCTTATTACAGTGTGACAGGAGCATAATGATATGCTAATTTCACTGCCGAGGAGACTTGATGTTCTCTGTAATTATGATATATGTATACACCAGTCAGCTTCAACGGAACTGATAAGTGTGTTTACCTTCTAAAACTCAGATATTAATTCTACCAATGTCAAATATTTTAACCTTTATTATTTACGCTTACTTTTTTATGCAACCATCTTCGTTTTGAAAATGTTTTAGTTATAAATTTCCTTTACCTTCATGTCTACATATTAAATGGCAGGCAGCACTCATACATCTTGGTTTTAAAGACACTGGTGGTGGTGGTTGTTCCTTTCAGCCAGCTGTGAAATCATGATTTAAAAGCATGTTGAAGAGCAGATATTGTGATGTTCGCAAGTTAATGCAATGCTATTTGTGGACACCAAGCTCTGTGGGACATTGGGAAAGGGTGTGTTACCATGACCTCATGCTTCTGCTGAGTTCTAAATGTTTTAATAGAACAGCCACATATCACCTAATTCCACTTCCTGTTAGAAGACTCTGCTCATGTATTCATTTTTATGTTGGTTTTATCCTGTTGCATGTCACTCACACTTTTAAAGCCATTATAAAACAATAAATGAAGGTGTTATTTTTAGGAAAGTGAGAGAGTTGAGAGAGTACAGGGACAAGTTCTACATAAACTGTGTTGGGATTACCAAATTTTGCTAAATAAAAGTAATATTTTTAGTTTTGATATAGCCTACTATCATTTCAAACTGCAGGGCTTTCCAGTAAATAGTGTTTGCTAATGCAATGCAACCAGGTAGTGTTGCATTTGGGTTTTCTCCTGGCTGAGGGAAATTTGCCACAGCTTTTTAGAGGTATCCTCTCTCATTTCCTTCCTAGGTCATTGTAAAACTCTACTTTTCCCAGTTGTTCATGTCGTACTGCACCATCTTATTCAGTCACATGACCTACCAAGTCACGACCGGAGATGCATAATTACAAAAAAAGTGTTTCCATTACAGTTGTGCAAAAAACTTTGATGTCAAAACATCTGACAAACCAAAGGAGCCCCTCTGGTTATTAATGTGTGGGAACGGCATATTTAAGTCGGGGCCACGATATATATATATATATACACATATGCAAATGTAATAAGATGGATTAGAGAAACAACCAGGAGGAGGAAGTGTTTCTTTTCATTTCATCAGGCTACAGGCAAGATTGTAATGGCGGGGCTTCCTGGTGGTCTTCCATCGGAGGTGAGTAAGTTAAAAAGTTAAAAACTGATTCTAATAAGACTCAGTATATCTAATTGCGCTGGGTAGTGTTTTCTGTTTGATAGCTTGGTGCACCATCAAAGAACCACTCAGCCTACTCCTCCAAGTGGTCGTTTCTTTAATCCATCTTGTTACATTTGCACAGTTTATAAATGACTATTTATCAATATAAGACATATGAAATAGAGAAGATTGAATGTAGTTCTGTTATAATTAAAGGATGCTGAGTTTTTCATTTTTCCATAAAAAGATGTTTTTATCTGAAAACGGGATATCCCAGCTTTCCAGGACCATTTACCCACGAATCTATGAGACCTGCCTGCGTGAAAACCATCTCAAAAGCTATCGAGCATTTGTACGCGGATCTGTGTGTAATTGAAGTTTTGTGTGTGCGTACCAGGTGATTTGTGCGCGTAGAGCAGATTTGTGAGTAAAATATGGATGTTTGCACATTAAATATAAATAAAAATTAAATGTGTGCATGTGTAAAACTTTTTGAGCATGATTTTTTCAAGATATTAGTGTAAACATTTCAACACGCATTTGTAAGCACCCAAAGTTAAGCACAAAAGGGTTTATACGGTTTACAAACTATGTGTTATATGTACAAATACTTAAAGTTAAACACATATTGGTGTACACAGCCTGCATATCATGCATTACACACACACACACAACACTGAGTCAATTTTCTCCCCATAAATCTAATGCTGAGATTTTCACTAAACAGTACAGTAAGTGTTTCATTTCAAACACAGAGAGCATTTATTAATAATAATTAGGTTTTAGCTGTTAACTAGCAGTAATCAGTAACTAGTATAATCTATTTTAAAAGCAAATGTTTATCTTTTTCAGTCATTGATGTTGCATGCTCATTAAGTGGGCTGTAAGTGTTTTACCGCCATCAGTTAAGTTATATTTTTGTCCACATGTATCTGTCTGTTAGCAACTTCTGCTGCCATCTGATTGGGTGTTTTGTATTATAGGGGACATATTATGCAAAAGTCACTTTTCTAACTTTCTAGAATTGTCTTATTTGGTGGTGTACATCATGAACAGACCACAACCCCCAATTAAAACAACCTCAGAATGAGATTAGGGTGTGTTACACCTGCACCAGGGTCTGCAACAGACACACCCACTCAGACCAGACTCCTGTGCAGCAACTCACCTGATTTCTAAATCATCCACCTGTCATCGATTCCTTCTCCAGCTATTTATGCATTCACTCAACACTCATTCCTTGTGGGACCTCGTATCAGCATCGCTAACTTCTCAGTTCCTTTACCCGGTCTCGACTCCCTTACCTCACCTGTTGACTTGATTGATTACCCGGTCTTGGTCCGTGCCAGCTTCCTTGACCACGATTCCGACCAGCTCTCTGGATCTCTCAATGTCCACTCTGGCATGGCTTCTGGACTTTTCTCTTTGGATTATCCTTTTAAAGACTTCCTAATGACTCAGTTGAATAAACTACTGTTTACTATTCATCTGTCTCGGAGGTCCTTCATTACAGGGTGTATCTGAAAAAAGTCAACAAAGTCTTTGGTCCATTGGACTCAACCTTTGGTTTGATTCTCCACAAAATTAAAACCTAAATCAGTTCAGACTCTGTAGGAATTTATTAAAATATCATTCAGAAAACTACATGTCATTATTGTGGAAGGCTTCACATTAACATCTCATTTTAATGCATCAAATTGCAAGAAATTTCCATTTTGTACCATATGTTCTCACTGTTTTACTCCTTTATTTTTCCATTGAGGGAATCCATTTTTTTGCAGGATGTCAGGGTTGTTCCAGTGTAAGTTTACTTTCAGAAAATCCTACCAAGTCATTAAAGAGGACCTGATGGTAATGCTTTTACAACACTTATAAAGTCTAATGGTTAGAGTAATGAATGGCAAATCAGAGAGGATCAAACCCTCCCACAATGCTTGCTCTACATCTAGCTATGACTCATCTAGATAACTTGGTTTGAGCCATTTAAAGATGTACTGTGACCTGTTACATAAGAAATGATGATTAAAATTAGGCAGGTCCAATCCACCTCTGTCTTCTGTCTGTTGTAGTGTTTTTAGACTGATCTGGCTTGTTTTTCCAAAGGAATTAGGATATGTCAGAGTCCAGTGAACCAACTGGAAGATAGTTTGTTTGGTATCATTGAAACCAGATAATTCACTTTAGGTAGAATCATCATTTTAATGGTGGCAACTCTGCTTTAACTACACCATAAAATACCGAGTACTAATACGCACTAATACTGAACATATAGTGTGCCAGATGGAGGAGAGCATGTTTATCAGCTGGTGCTCTCAAATTGTTTGAGGGAAAAGGAATTCCAGCAGCTTCACACTCACAAAGGTATCGAGCGCACCACAGAAGGAATTAACCGAAGACGCTATTGGCCATGCCTGATTAAAATGATTAAAGACTGGTGCCAAAAATGTGAGAGATTTATCCTCTCGAAGACACAAGGTTGTAAGAATGGCCTCCTTTGGGTCACCTTGTAATTTCTAGACTCAATGAAATTTTGGCCATTGATTTCTACTTTTGGAACCTGCTGGGGACAGAAAAGAACATGTACTGGTGTTGATCAACGTCTTCTCACCAAGAAGAGGTTTTTTAAGTTTGTTTACTTGCGGATTAAAGTTGCAGCTTGGAAAGCGTAATATCCAGAAGATATGTGATATGTATAGCATCAAGAAATCTAAGACCGTCCCATATCGTCACAGGATTGGTATGTCGATCACCTGTCATAGTCAGTGCACCCACAACGGAAAGTTACTCTCATCCTTTAGAATCTCCTGTAAGTTTCCCTGAGATGTCCACTGAGATGGTTACACCTATAGCTAAACATTTTAAGGCAGTAACTCCCATGCACCAACATTCAGGTTAGTTTAGTTTTTTTAAGAAACTTAACTGTTTTTTTAGAGCAATGGGAACACTATGTGGTACACACTGTATTGTTTTCACATCGGGGTCCAAATCAAAATGAACTTCTCCTGGCAGAGCCTCCACTGGTGACTTGAATACATCACTGAATTGGCTGACCATCAAGTGCCCTGATGGCAGCGCAGTGTCCACCTGGAAGGCCTCTTCCACAATTGTGAAATGAATTAAACCCAGATATTTACTGGCATCACTTGACAAGAGGGGCAACTGTCCTTTTTTACTATTAGAAATGAGAGTTGGTGGTTGATGCCCTGGACAGTACACTCCACATGATAGATACCTAATGACTTAAAAATATTTCTCCTGAATACAGTCCGACGCTGACATTACTTTGGCATAGTTTTGCTTTGGGGGGCCTCCTCTTATCTCCCAGTGTCATTATATTACAGGTGGCTCCTGAGTCCAGGACTCAGACACCTTTGTGATTTGCTGTTAAATTTTCAGTGACAAACCACTTCTTTCTTTTTGTCTGCCCCACTGCACTGACTGACTCAATCATGTAGATTTGTCTCGTCCTCACCTCTATGTTTGGACTCAGCCTGCCCGTCCATGCAGAGCATTTTGTCAGAGGACAAGGTGCATATTTCTGCATATTTCTGCCTCATTTGCTTTTCATGCAGACTTTAGCAAAAGGGTTGTTGGCCCCACACAATTTGTATTTCTTCCCAAAAGAGGGCAGTGATCCCTGCCCATTGTGTGGGCGTTCACATAGTACCTGCAGTGGGCTTCAGCCATCTTGTAAGGGTAACCTTGTCTAGCTTTAAAGTGTTTCACAGGCTGCCTAATGGCAGAGGGGACAGTCTTATTATGCATTGTGTGCTTCCTAGGATTTTCCAACACTCGCATTCTCTTGTCTGTCTGCTCTGCTGCATGGCACATTTAAATTTCTGAGATCAAGTCAAGATCTTTTTCTTTCAGCAATCTGTGTTTTGTGCCATCACTCGCATTGCCCTGCACTATTTTACTACGTATCATTTAATCTTTCAGCTGACCATGCTTACAAGTTAATGCTTTCTCTCTCAGTCTGGTCACAAAAGCATCTATTGATTCACTTTCCTCTTGTTTGCAGCATCCAAGAAGGTTCTTTTTTTGGTCTAAAGTATTTCTCCAGAGCACTCAGTATGGCCACCGGGTCCACCCTCTGCTCTGTGTGAGGTCCAGATTGTGCCAGTAAATGACTGCACTCACAGCCCATAACACTATGAAGGATAGCTGCTTAAACTCTTTTGTCTTTTTCCCCTGTCATGTCACAAGAATTTAATCCTCATACTCTGCACGGCAGACATCCCAGTTTGTACTCCAATCACCCGTGAAGCTCAGAGCAGACAGTTGGGGAATGTTAGCCACCATACAAACACTAGATGGTAAACTGCACTCCCCACTTCTGACGTCATATTTGAGTGTGGTGCGGCACAGTAACGCTGAATCTGGACGGCAGCAATCACGTTTAGACCATTTGATTTTATGGTTCAATGCAACACACCGGAGTGTCAGCCAACAACAGTTTGCATGCCCGCTGTTATGCTACAACCTACAATGCTAGGCCTTGTAACAAGACTCATTCATTTTGGAAACGACTCTGAGCCATTTCCAACATGGCTGCCGTTTGGGAAGGCTTTCTGAAAAAGGAGATATTTTAGGTGGGTGATGTGTCACAGCAACGATGGATACACAAAACTGGAACAACTTATAATACATAATACAAAAACCTGAAGCAAATGTCATTTCAAAAGAATTTTAATAAAGGATTAGACATGTAATTTATCCTGTCAGTTTAAGTAGAGTTAATTATGGCTTTTTACATGATACACATATAAATACCTCTTGGTCAATATGTTGTGATGTGATGTTAACAAATGGATACCAGTGTCACATTTATTATACGAACAATTTCTGAGATATTTAGCATCACTTTATGATAAATCATTTCTCACTTGATCTGGTAGCCTGCTTGTCTTCTGCTCACAGCATACAAGGAAGCAGGGTATTACTCTATAACGATTTTGATATATCCCATTGAAATAAATGGTAAAAAATAATATTTTTTTATCACATTTGTTAAAGGGCCAAATAAAGACCTCATTAAAAAAATAACGTTTCTAGCTTTCATCCTTAAAGGATTCATTTTAATGCTTTTTGTTTGCTTTAGGTTTCCAATCTTGTAGCGCTACAGCACACTAAATTCTGGCTGAACATTTCAGGATAATATAAGGACTGATCAATGTTCTAAACGTGACCAGCGTAAGGGGTTTGTTCCATCTAAGTAATTCCCTTCCAGCTGCAGCATACAGAACACCGTGTGCGCATCAGCATGCTTCACGGCTGCTACGTCTCCGGTTGACCACAAATGACCTCATCATTTCTCCAATCCCAGGTGAACAAGAGCAGCTGAAAAACTCTGAAAGCTGTTAAGCTAAATATTGTATTGCTTAAAATAGGGAGATGAGAATGGCTGACATACAACACAACACACAACATATAATCTTTTTCTATGATTGGGTGCACATGCGTTTAAAAGTCTGCTGAATCTGATGAGGTGTGTTTGTCCGCTTGGAGTTAGCGTCTCCTGATTGAGTAAAGGGAAAATATCTTATGTATGTAATTTATGTAATTACATAGAGAAATATATTTGGTTGCAGCTGGTAGTAAAAGTCCAATTTCTCCTGAAATTATTGAGCGATGGAGAAATAATCAATAGAGCCTAACAGCTTTTTTTTTATTCTGTTCCAGAATTCAGTCAATGAGTTAATTTAGTTGCATTAACTTTTATTGCTATCCACCTTTCATTCTGCAGAACCTTTACATTTGCTTTGGTAGCGCTGATAAGGTCTTGAGCCTGCTGTGTCTCCTCCAGCCATTGATTTTATGCATGTAATTTTACCCTTGATGTGCCATTTACTGATTCAAGAAGCACAAAAAATGTTAATTTTAAAGCATAAATAAAAAAGCAAAATCCTCAGTAGTATTGAGCTGGTCTGGAAGTATATGGAAAGCAGCTAATGCCATTTTATTAGAGTATAATAATAAAAACATCGCATTAAAATCTCTGTTAAAATTTTATTATGTGTGTTTCATTTAATTTGTCAAATATATACAACACTAGGACAGATTATAAGGATGAAGGACAGGATTTAATATAAAAAGGTTTATTTTAAATTCATACAAAGAGTAACACCAATACGAACCCAGTTTTATGTAAGTTAGTTCTTTTCATTGTATTCTGTGCAACACTTTTTAGTTTTAACTGTCCTTCTAAAATGAAAAAATGAACCAAATCAAGCAATAACTTAATACAGTGAATAAAAGTAAGTCCAAGATCCCCATGATTTGTCTTGAAGGTTCCGCTTTGCTGCTGGTTTTTAATGGTTCAATCAACTTCATGGGTTTGTGTCATTTCCATGTTAACACCAAGGTCATTTTAGACTCAAAAGTTTTAAAGGGACATTCACATCTGCTTTTCTGATTTGAATCTGAATAGGTTTTTTTGGAGGGGTTAGGATGAGCGGGCAAGTTAATTCTGGTTTGGAAATCCAGCCCTGGAGGGTAGAAATACTCACGTGGAAGTAGCCAGAAATCTGATCAAACAGAGTACAATCTGATGCACCGTCATATTTTCTTGTTTCTGGAAAAGAGTTAAAAGCTCAGATCCTTTTATGAAGTGCATTGTGATTGCATCCTCTTTCTGGAATAACTTCACCACCCCAAACTGAATCTGGTCCTCAATCGGGCCGAGTTTAGCATATTGTCTTGATGTGAATACCCCTTAAAGGTCTTTTCATATTAATGCTATGAAGAATATAAAGTGAACAGGGATGTGTCCATGAATGTTGGTCCAGTTGCTCTGATCAAAAAGGTGATGTGGTTCAATGGTGGCTTTAATAAGGATTCTTTTTAAAATAGTACATGGATTTTTCAGGTAAAACTTTGAACTAAAACTATGAAAGAGGTTCTTATTAGACTGGAGATATCCCCAGTTTTTTTTTATATAAATGAAGTTTATATAAGTACATTTTACTACACAATTATACAATGAATTATTCTTTCACTACTTAACAAATTAAATTGAATCCTTTTTAATCACCTGCTTTTAAGTATGACCTATGATTATTCACCACTGAACTGTAGATTTTACACGTGAATCCCATTTTTAACCATTCATTTTATATTCATGTTTCCCTCTTAACCCCAGATTATTAACATTCAGTGTCCTTAGCCACTACTTCCCCTGTATATTTTTAATAGTGTGAACTCAGTTGTGAATCCTGTTTATCAAATGTTCTAGCAGTCAGTGGGAGACTTCATGAAATTACATCCAGTGGAGCTTTTAAACACACAGCTATTAGCTATTAGTATATTCTATTCAGTGAGCAGGTTTTCTGTATTTATAGATACACGGTATCAGAGCTGTTGAAATAACGTGACATTTAGTAATGGTGCTAGTCAACACCTCTAACAGGTTATTTGTTTTTTTCTGATTCCTTGCTCCTATTAACCAAATAAAGCAAACACATTTCTCCACAAGAGGAAAATGTTGGAAAGAACATAAAATCTCACAGAGCCCAGTTCCCTACTAGTTTATATAATCTAGAAAAAGAAGATTATCTGTATCTGATCTAGAAATATATTTGTCTGTAAATTGAGGGAAAGTTAAAGAAATCATTGCTAGAGGTTCTGTCATAAAGGCGTCCATTAGTCATACTGGTCTACCAAAAGATGAGCTGTGGTTACTAAAGCCAGGTGAATTGGTTATTGCACAGTGTGATTATAGGGAGTGAGGCATGGACATGTGACCTGTCTAAGGCATCTCACCTGCTAATTGCTGATTGGCTCCGGCTCCCCCTGTGACTCTGAATTTGTTTTGTATATTATAGAAAATTGATGGATGGATGTAGCCACCAGCTGGTAATTTTATGAGCCACTTCACAAGCTAACCACGCTAACCTGCACACAAATGACATTTCTGTGACTTTGCCCTCTACTCACATTGAATATTTATTCAAGTAATAAATATACAATAAAAGAAACATGGTTCAAAGAAACACATTAAAAGCAGTGTTTTTCTTGGACAGATAAAAACAGATAAAAAAAAAAGATTTTCTTTCACTGTCTTTACTTACATCATATCTGCTAGAAGTCATCATGTATTTGATCTCAAAAACTATTCCAACTGTTTCTCATCTGAATAAAATCTCCAACTTTAGGCAAATTCCCAACCTCAGTTTCTTAATTGGCCAACAATTTCTGCCTCCCACCAAATTTGGTGCTCCTTTCTATTTATTTATTTCTAGACATTCTCAGTCCTGCAGCTAGTTATAAAATACAAACGTAATATAGAAAGACCACTAGTCAGACCACCCCCCCTAGCCGAAACTTGAACCAGTGACCTTCTTGCTGTCAGGCCACAGTACTTTTCACCGCACCCCTATGCAGTCCAATTTAGCTCCATCTGTTTATTTTGTTTCAGTTAATGTCAAACATGAAGATTGTAAATATGTAAACAGAGTTCAGTGATTTGCAAATCTTATAAACTGTGATATTGTCCACCTGAAGGGATAGTTAATGGTGTTGGTCAATGTCTTTATTAGTTATCAACACTTTTTAAAAAGTAATGAACAGTTGCAAAAGTTCAGAAAATATCCGTAGTAAAAATAAAAAAAAACACTTGTTTATTCATCTGATGGTAGCAACAAGGGATAAATGGTACGAACCGGATGAAAAATAGGTGGTACTAAAGACAAATGTTTTTTAGTAACAGGTCAATATCACGATTGATTAAATAATGAGAGCACCTCCAGAAGGCGGGGTCTCAAAAAAGTTCATGGTGGGAAGATGAACAGAAATTATTATACCATCCATTCATTTTCTACACCATTTCATCCAATAAAGGATAGGGGGTAACTGGACTCTGTCCCAGCAACCGTTGGGCTCGAGGCAGGCACACCCTGGACTGTTCAGCACTATCATCACAACATCACATGGACCAGTTCTGAACTTTTTTACCTCAAAAATATCACATTTGGGAGTATTTAGAAATCTCTATTATTTGCATTCATAATATAAAGATATTTAGAGAATCTGAGGACGTGTCTGAAAGTTTGTGATTCCCACCTTTTAAAGTGTCAGACATGGAAATGATTTCCACACGTCTCTGAGCACAGTTGACTGTCATCCCATAAAGCAGGTTAAAGCGCTATCAAATGTGTGAAGATGCTTCACAAACATTGCCATCTTCTGTGGGCAGAAGATCGAAGCGTTAGAAGGAACAGAAGTGAATTAGAAAGCTGTTCTGTTTGAAACAAATTGAAATTGGAAATTCTTTGTGGAAAAGATGCCTGATGCAAACTAAAAAGAGAGAAACCATCCAATTCGTTTCCAGCACTCAGCTAACAAGCCTGCATGTCTGATAGTATGGACAGCATTTGGAACTAACAGCTTGCACATTTGGAAAGACACCATCAATGCCGAATGATGTACCTGGGTTGAAATCACTAAACACTGGACACATTTCCTCATTAAATCCAAAGGGATCATTGGGCCAAACATATGTTACTGTCATCCTGATATTGGATGTGGTCAAATACTCAAAGAATATGAGCTCTTATAAATTTTCCCTAATCTTTCTTCTCAGACTTTGACAATCCAACACTGTGATGGGATCCGCAGCAGCAGCAGAGAAACTACAGACATGCTTTAAAAACGTCTTCTAATACAATATTATCACAGTGGTTACACTGATACGGTTTAATATGACAAGATAGATCAAATTATTTTCATTCTAAACAATGAGCTATTTTTTTTTTGCTAGCTGTTTTCTTTGGTAAAGGAAAAAAACGAGGTGTTGGAATTTTCTACTCCTTTCCTTAAAATATAGAGAGCTTGATCAGTTCTGCTCATTGCTGCTTAAAAATATGCGGGTTGAAAAGATTCTTAGTAAAGTG
>JBAMIG010000001.1:26005912-26022577 GCA_037177335.1 Kiunga ballochi
AATGCTTGCAGAGGCTTACCCTGTAGTAGTCACTGCTGTAGATGTCCCTTGACATGCCGAAGTCTCCAATCTTGACCAGTAGGCCATTGCCCACCAGGCAATTGCGGGTTGCCAGATCTCTGTGCACAAAGTGCTGGGAGGCCAGGTAGACCATGCCTGAGGCAATCTGGGTGGCGATGTGCAGCATCTGGGATAGACCCAGCTCTCCGTTGGATTGCAGCGGCTGCCCATCAACCAGGATCATGGCATCGGGGCCATGGGCTCTGGGTTAGAAAGAATAATGTAGATAGGTTTAATGAGCTGGTAAAAAAGACGTCATTTTATTTTATTTAAAGGACAATAATGAGATGCGTGTCACATCTGGTGTGAATTCCTTTTTTAATGTGAACGGATATAATACTGTTTTCATTCTGGGGTTAAAAACATAAACCCTGAAGTTGCTGTTGACTCACAAATTTAAAAAATCTCTCCATTTTGTGAAAAGTCCAATAGATTTTCACGTCACATTTCCAGCTGTGACAAAATAAATGTTCCGCTTTCTCCTTATTTCCACCCAAATGAAACTTTAAACCCAGCTGGGTTCACTGAACCTCCGATGTTGGAACGCTTTTGCTGTGTTTTTGCTTTTAACAGAAATCCTCTACAGCAAATAGTTTGCTTAAATGGTAAAAAATGGTAATTGGCAGTCACTTATATTACACTTTTTTGTCATCTCTGGATGACTAAAGCACTTTACTGATCATGCTATCCACCCATTTACACACACATTCACACACTGATGCTGCACACAGCTGCCGTTCACACTGGCGCTAGCTTAGCTAGCTTACCTCAAAGACTATTGTGTACATATCCCAACTAGACAATGCTTAATGCACCCATTTGTAGCTCCATATTGTTAAAACAATCTCAAAGCTTGTATATCCGATAGTACTTTATGCTGGTCCTTAAAATGTTAACGCTACAATTTGCAAGAATGACTGACATCTATTGATAAAGATTTTTATATAAATTAGCTCAAATATCAAGCAAAGCTGCAAATGGACGGTGGCTGTCAGCGACCAAAATTCTTACAGACACTAATATGTTTAAACTGATCCAGTGGCCCAAAGTGCAAAAAATCATTGTGTGCATATTTGCTGTCTTCTTTGTGGCTTTCAAGGGATTCCATGTCCCCAACAAAGCTCTATTACCTGTCAAAGAAAGCTAGTATGCAGATGTTTGTCCAGAGACATCATAGTAAAAATGGTGGCATGAATTTCTGCTCTGTATGTGAACTCACACACAAAGTATAAATGATTGATCTTGATTATATAGGCTACTAATAGAAACACAGTTTTATTGATGCATACTTTTTTTCTGTCAATGAACTTTAAAAATGTCACTTTTGCACCTGTTAGCAAAACAGCAAAGGCGGAGAGCGACGATCAAACAATAGATCCATAGAGGAGGAAATAATATGCAGGTTTGAACTGTATTCTAAACGCAATGACCCCGCTGATGTCTGGGATAGGCACCAGTGTCTCACACATTTAAAAAATAATAAATAAATAAAAGAGAAACAAACTGCCAGCTTAGTATTTATCATCATTGTGTGTGGCGGTCTGAACTGGGTTAGTGTGTGTGCTCGTGTGAGCACTGTCACATGGTAATGTGCTTTCAGTGTTATTAAGTACGACTGATTTAGAAGGAGGCAGATCTTGTAGAGAAGACTGTTAAATGGGTGAGTGGATCACTACAAACCAGGTGTATGATCACGGCGGAAACCATGTTTCTGTGGTATTTTTAAATAGTGCCATGTCACTGATCTTTCATTTAGACCCTGGGAAATTGCATCAGCTCTTGTGATAATGGCATAACATGTCTCTTTTAGCTTTACACTTAGAAGAAAGGCTTAAATCTATAATACAGATCATTACTGAAGAACATCAGCTACTGCTCCTTCAGGCCAAGTAGAGCTGTTGTAGCAACGCCCATACAAGTACAGCAAAACAGAGATGTTTTCTTCTTATGTTCTTGTTTTAAAGTGTCCACAGTCTCTGTTAATAACCACATTTAGGAGTTTACTGTGTGTGCTCAGCTTGACACATTCAGAATGAGGTTGTTCCTTTATAATGTCACCCAAAGCTCCTTACAGCATAAAGCCTATTTGTGTCTATTTCTACTTATTGAGGATCATTTACACAATAAAGAAGGAAGAATGTTAACAAATTAACTATAGCCTGGAAGCAGTCAGGCTACTTTAATTTCATGATAAACTGTTATGCGCCTGAAATATTGTAATTAATTCTGTGGCAGTAATGTGACAAATTTGCAGCAGCTTTTTTTTTTTATTTAAAGTTTCACGTATTTCCTCATGTCAGGAATTCTAAGTGAGTCTGTGGAATTTCATCGAGGCACGGCAAGTTCTACTTTTGCCCCAAGAGGTTGACTGAAGGTTTGTGGGTGCCGATGAGGAACTCATTTCCTGTGAGGAGTCCCTGCTGTTTTCATCACCCTCTTGTCAGTGTGATGAGAGACCGACCGCCACACAGGAAGGAGTGCAGGTCTGTCGCTTCTTTCCCTCAGCCTGTCTTTCCATCGGCATCTCAGAAATCCAGTCTGCATGTTCTTTGCTTTAAATCCTCGTGTTTAGTGACAGATTTTTCTTTGCATGTCACTTTTTTTTTTTTTTTGTCTCTCTTTTTCCTTCACTTCACCGACATCCAGTAGCGGCTAATTAGCTGCACACTGCCCTCCATTATCCGACGATCGAGTCAAACAACTAATCTTTCTATTCAGTCCCATTGATACCCCGCTCCACCCACTCCCCCCCTGCACATCTCATCTTTTAAATGTGACCAAAAGGACCAGCAGACCAAGAATCCGCCACGTCTTGCACCTTGCATGAAAGAATTTCATCATTCGCGACGTTGCCTTTCATTTCAGGAATGATTTCCCAACAGAAAATCTTCACGCACACACACACACACACACACACACACACACACACACACAGATACATTCACACTCAATCCTAACATGTCATCTTTTCATCCACTGCTCAGATTTCAAAAACAAGAAAGCCCACACACACACACACACACACACACACATGCACGCTGCAGCTGCTGTCATCACACTTGAAATAGCACTCTTCTGTCTCTGACTCCTCTGGAACACACTGACATCAGCTCCAGTGAAGTCTTCCATTACCAAAGCGTTGGCTGTAACGACATCATGTTGCTTATCAGAGGCTTATCAGAGGTCACTTCTTTCTTTATACTCTGACAAACATGGAACAAAAGCACTAAAGCACATGTTTCTGAAAGCTGAACGCTACGAGGAGGTCTGAAAGTTTCATCCCCGACGAGACTTTCACATCAAAATGAGAGTTTTCTGGTAGAGCTAATAAAGTTTTACACTTCTGAGCGGAGCTGCTGATGCCCTGAGTAGCTGGCACGCTCACACACATTTGCATTGTAATTAAGCTTTCTCCCACTGCTGCGTCTTGCTGATTTGTTTTCACATGATCAGTATTAGACCAGGATGAGCTACCGCAGTGTGAACTACCTGGAAATACTTACCTCAGGAATTTGTTGAGGTCTCCGTGCTTCATGTATTCAAACACCATGATCAGCGGGTCTCCGTCCACACACACTCCATAGAATTTAACAATGTGGTCGTGCTGCAGGTTGGTCAGCAGCTCCGCTTCCCTCTGGAAGTCCTTCCGTGCAGACAGGTTGGGATCTTTAAGTGTCTGAAAGGAAAGAGGAAAACAGTTTACCCAAATGAGAAGTGAAACGCTATACGAGAAGCATATATTTATTTTCAGAAAACACTTTGACTCTTATTATTAATGTCCGATCATTGTTCAAAGAAAGGATGATGTGTTTTTAGATTTAAGCCATGGAGCTCATAATTTTCTCTTTAAAAACTATATGTTGACAGGGTTTGATGACGATAGCAGGATGAATTTTGTCACTTATAAGACTGGAAGAGTTATTGGGCCGAAACAGGAGAAGTAGGAGTCAGTGGGGATAAGAGGCCAGTGAACAAAGTGCTTTCTGTTATGGACCATACATCCCATCACCTCCCAAAGCAGGAACAGCAGAGCTCATGCTACAGCAGACTCATTCAGCTCGGCTGTCAAAACGAATGCAGCAGAAAATCCTTCCTACCTGTCACCATAATACTGTACAGCACCTCACCTTGCTGAAACAATCACACTATTGTGTTTTATCTGTATAGACTCTGACTATTACTATGTAAATTGCAGCCATACTGAACTTGTTCTCCTTCTGTTTATATCATTTTCTCCTTGTTTGGACTCACTTTATTTTACTTTACTTTTACTTTTTAGTTTTTTATTTATACTTTATAACTATTAAATGTACATTTCTGACTATATATTATATGTCTTAATTCTAATCCGTGTTATTTCTCCATTTTTAAATTCATTACACCCAGACATTAACAATGAATGATTGATTTTTACTCTGCTTTATTGTTTATTGCTTTCTATACAGCTATCTACAGCTATCTTACTGTCATCTTGTTTAACATGAACTCATACTGAGATGTAGCCTTTCCTTTCTTCTTTTTATTCATTACACTAATCCAATTAGCTTCCTCTCTGTTGTATGAATTAGCAAAAGACCAAGTGCTTGGACTGAAATGGCCTGACAACACTTTGATGGATTATGATCACATTTGCTGCTGACACTAAAGGTTCCCGGCACATTATTTCTGGTGCAGATTAGCAAGTAATGACAAGCAAGCCAAACATCCACCTAACATCAAACAGATCTCCATTTTATATTTATTAGCTAAATACACAGGTTGATGGAAGCTTTTAACATAAAACCGAGCAATTCTTTCATCCTAACCAGACCTATGTGCAATTCAACTCCATTTTATTCTTTACATGAAAAAAAAGCCACAACATGTGCTGACATGAACCCTAACAATGCCCTTAATGTGCTCTTATGTTACTGTTTACATCAGTTAGCAGCATAATGCTATCGGTTAGCATCAAACATGTTTGTTTAGCTAGCTCATCTTTCCAGCACCAAGACTAAAGAACACAAGATGATGTGTTTAGCTTTTCAGATCCTAGCTGTAACTTAAATCTACATCACAGTGTTTCAACAAGATGATCAAAACATGACCTTTTTCACATGGAATGATTCATGTAATGACATTTGAGGTAGATTCTATATAGTAGCCTAGTAGCTTGTTGAGCACCCAAAGTCCTTCAAAAATCTACAAACATCATGTTTGTCTAAACATTCATACAGTTATTTTCTGGTTTCCACACTAAGGGCATATAAAACTACCAAAGTCAAAACTTTAAATACAAAATGGATTTCCCATTTTGTGTTCCTTCTGGGCTGCAATAAGAGTAAACAGTAATCACAGCTATATGTGCTCTCTTTCTGTTTTAGGTAGACTCCTCTCCTCTCAGCGTCTGTGGCTGGTAGACTTCAGCTCTGAGTCGTACCTACTATGTATTTTAGTTTTTATTCCTGCTTGTATGTGTGCTTCCACAGCAACATGTACAGTAATTACACAGAAATAGTAAATGACCACAAGGAAATATGGGTTGGCCTATAGATATGAATGTAGTCTATTTTTCCCTCAAGAAGATTCACATGTGTTTTTTTTTACTTAAATTGACTTTAAATTGGTTTTACCACAGCTTCACACAAGAAATCTCCACTGTATTTATGATGCCTAAACATTTACATTGTATCCTATTTAGCCTTAAATCAGTTAAGTTTGTTAAAAAAAATTATTTCAAGTAATTTAATTTGATTTCCATCTGTTGCCAGGTATCATGATTTGGTTGAATAGATGATAAATAAAACAATAAATGAGTATATGAATAAAAAGGAAGATAAAAAAGAAAGAAATGATGGTAAAATAATACATAAATCAGAGGATTTAGTGACGTGTTTCGTGGCAAACAGTTCTTGTGAAATACGTATGTTTGATCCAGAAAGGAGCAGCTTTGAAGACCTGAGGGATTCTGACAGAGGCCAAAAGATTTTGGCTGATAACTGAGGGAGCAGCATTGCTAAATGGTGAGGCTTGTTCGGATCAAGAATTAGCCACCGCAGGAGGAACTTAGATGCCAACCTGCAGGCAAAGGCTGGACATTTCCAACAGCTTATCCAGGAGAACAACTTTGACTCTTGCTGTGCCTTGATGTTTTCACATCCATACCACATGCAGTACAGCAGCACCGAACTGACCTGTAAGCTTTCCATCACTTTCTCATTTCTTTCCCAAAATAATCATTTATTTTTCTTTCTGGGTGTTTTATTTGCTGTTGTTTGCATTAAAAATTTATCTATTTTGCCCTTTCAAGCAGCGGGAACTAGAATGTCCCAATGAAAAGCTTTTTTGCCTACATTACAGCAACATTATCTATGTCTGCTTTGTATTTCTATGTATACTTTGGAACTCGTTTGCTTAATATTTCTAAAGTTAGTAGTGAAAAGATCCGTAATGTTCAGGGGGTTAAATTGCAGCAGCATCCACCACACATAACGTCCGGCCTGATTGCTAATAAAATGAAGCACAGAGGTGATTTCAGCCTGCCTTTGAGGTGAAGAGCAAATAAAATACTAAATCTGATGGGATGTCGGTTAAAGCCACCAGCTTGAGCAAAAAGGAAAAGAAATAAATAACTGCAGTAACCTGCCTTATTGCAGCCAACTCTTTCTTGGAGAAAAAAAAAGGCTCTTGACACTTCATCAGCTGCAGGAAAATACATAGTTGCCATTTTTGATCTCCTCGGCCTTGAGTCCTGCTTTTCCAGCCTGCTGCTCACATTAGCCCAGATGGAACAGCTCACAGGATGGAAATGCATTTACTTGTATGTGCTCTTCTTTTTCTGTGAAGTGCTGGAGGTGGTTGAGATGTACAGCGGGGCAAGAAAAATGGCCGTAAAATTCTATTACCAAATCAAAGCGCGCTCTTAAGGAAACGGTTTTTTTTGGTCTGGGCATTCCTCCAAAACAATACCTTCAAAGTGCTGGATGACGATAAATTGAGGGAAAGTGCTGTAATGAATTTTCTTTTTGTTGACCTTTAAGTGTATTCAGAGACATTTGTCCTGCTTCGTCATAGGCAGATGCATGATCAGGTGGAAATACACAGAACTGTGTAAAGAGGTCACAGATCTTAAAAATTCAAAGCAGGTAAAAATCGAATTTCTCATTCACCCTCATATGAAATCTTTCCCCAACTTCTGCTGTCAAGGGCAGGGAGCTTCCCTCTTTATTTCCTGACCAGTTATGCCGTGTTGGCAGGCTTTTATTCAGAGCCAACCTGCTTCACATTCATACAGATCTTTATTCTCACACTAGCAGCTGCCATGTGCAACCTAATATTGATAGCACCTCAAGCTGCATCACACTGACAACTGCAGCAAAGGGGCAAATCTTTCAGAAACAAATCCCCCGCTTTACTGGGGTATTAACTTTGTGGTTGCTCTAACATCAGGTCTGGAACATCAATATTCTTTTTTGACAGCAGTTGCTCGTCTTTGGGATTGATTGCTGGTTTTAGTGTGGAAAAAAAAAAAACAGTAAACCTGAGAACACCCACAACCAAAATATAAAAAAGGAGAAATGTCCACTTCAGTTATGACTTTGTCGCTTTATTCTCTTTATTCTCATTGTCTCTATGGATATGAATGCAACCTAAACCAAACACATGTTCTGACCACTTTGCTAGGTCAACACACTGGAACAATGGAGATGTTGGTATTAAACCAGACAACACTCCTTCCATTGCACCAGATATCCAGCAGCTGGGGAAATGACTGGATTTTTGCTTACAACATGCTGTTTTTCTTTTAAGGCAACAAAGAAACTGCTTGATTACCTTGATGTCATTTATATGGACACCTCTTATAAAATATTTGCATGTCCTTGATATTATTTAACGTGGTGCTCTGAGGTTCAGCACAAATATGAAGCTTCCATTCATTCATGTATTCATAGTTTAGATCAGGGTCCGAGCAATCATCAAGTGACCCTGATCACCAGTCTGTTGCAAAGCCAACACAGAGAAACTAACAAGCATTTAGGCTCACACCCGTCTCATGCTCACTAATCCACCGTGCAGCTTTTATTTTGTATTCTGCTGTTGCTTTATCTAAATTGTTCATATGGAGACTTGAGCGTTGTTATGATTTCATTAATAGATGTTTTCTGGGTTTGCTTTATAGTAATAATCATACTAAACATGGAGGTTAGAAAGTTAGATTTAATCTTACAGGATATCAAAGTGTTGCTGTTATAGCAGGAGAAACCAAGCTGTGACACATGCAGATCATCCTGCAGGGAAACAGTGTCTAAAAGAGCTATATGCTTTAAATTGATCAGAAATATTGGAAATTCATGATCAAAATCCAAACTGTAGATAATTATTTTAACCTGTTTTAGATTTTTTAATTTTGTGGCTTTGAATTGTGTTTTAGTTTATTATTTAGTGGCGCTTTTTTTTTGTTTGTTTGTTTGTTTAAAAGTTATTTGCATATTTTCCTTGTGGTGAACAATAGCTGTAATTTCTCCTGTCTCTTTTTCTCTTGTGCAGTCTTTGCCATGATTTAGGTCTCTCCAAGAAATAGTCACACTTTAATTTTTTTTTATGGATAAAGGATTTGTAAGCCTACTATTTTGCCATATAATGCTGCTTTTTTTATGTTTTCATTCAGATTTCTGTACAGTAAAATTCTGAATTATGGTGAAGGAAGCCGTAAGACTGTGTTGATACTCTGCCAAGCTAGTAACTCGTCAGCATAGTCACTGTTAGGTTTATCCTACAGTTTGGCAGATATACACTGCGAAAATTACACTTTTTCATTTTGCATTTTGCAAATTCTGGAGGGGACAAACCAATGCATATCTATAAATGACAGGATTATGGAAATTCCCAAAGGGATGAATGGCATTCCAGATGGCACGCAATTGACCACATTTTACGAAAATGGGACCATGTGTTTATGTGCAGTTTTATATTTCTCCTTTAAAACAATGTCCCTGCAGAAAAAGACATAAAGTCATACGACTATACAGATAAGTAGTAAGGAGCTGCCTCATGTAAAGACTACGTATGCTAACAGGCTGAAATAAACATAAGCCTCAGCCTTTCTCTGATAAATGATGAAAACCTAACAGGACTGTTAGAAAAGGAACTTTTTAGCAGCCTGTTGTTTCTCAGAGAAAATAAAATAATCTCTCCTGCAGTTTTAGGATCAGCTAATGCCTAAATATCTGCACCCCAAAGAGTGAACTCTCATTTGGTAATAATATCATGTTAACAGAAAGTCTGGGTTTACTTCAACCCAGCTGAGCAACTCTCACTGTAAGATGTTTGTGGGTAGACAAAACATTTATTTATTTACATTCATTTCCATTGAGGTTGAATATAATCATATCTTCTAGAAAGATAATAACAGTACAATGTGTCATTGTCACACTTGATGATTTACAAAGTGAATATTTAGTATATTTCTACATCTAGTGATACACAAACAGAAAAACAGACAAGCAGATAGATAGATAATCACCTTATGAAGGCCGATTAATCCCTAATATGCTCTATAAACACCAAAATATGCTCCTAACTGTGCTTAGTTAAGCAAACACTCAGCCAATCACAATTTCTATTTAGTTTTGTGTCTTTGACAACAGGCAAAAATATGAAACAATAAGTATTTAACTTCTTAAGTTCAACCAAACATTAACCAGTGAAGCAAACACTGTAACACCCACCTGTCAAGAAAAATGTGGGGAATTTGGCTTTGAACATCAGCTACAAATACAGAAACCCTAAAGATAAATGACTAAAGTGACCATAAAACAAGACCAAGCCTACTTAAACACGGGTAGAACTGTAGAGTCAGCGGCCCCGGATAAACTATTCACTGGGTGATGTATGTGGGCTTTCTCACGCTGCCAACAAGCAAAGAGAAATGTTGTTTTATTTCTTTTAAATCAAGCTTTGGATATTTAATTTGGCCTTATTCCATACACAAACATAAATGTCAGGTTATTAAGAACCAATCTTAGAAAACAGCTTCTGGTTAAAGAGTCTGTGGTACATGTACACATGAACTGTGTCCAAAGCTCTTTCTGAAACTGCCTACTGTTACTAATACTGACGCAATATGCAATAAGAAGATTATCACATTTTCCAGCGTGGTGAGGCAGGCTCCTTCTCTGAAGTCCAGGATTCTCTTATGCCGCTAAAACCCGCTGCTTTAAATGGAGCTTCTAGACTTTTCCATTTAACAAGTAGATGTGTGAACAGAACCAGGCTTTTTCATATTAAATATTACTAATTGTACATGTCATTTCTGTTGTTTTTCATGTATTTTCTACAACAATATCTAAGACTGTGTATTCTTGGAAAAGTAGATCACATTTGCAATACACAGGACGTTCCAAGAATAACGTATAAGTCCTGTTTTAGTACATACGTGTGACATCTTAATTAAATCAGAACATATTTGTATTCAAAACCACCGCAAGTGAAGATGGAAAACGGCACAAGACAGATTACTGTAAGTGAGCCATTTGATATTAGCTTCACATCCTCGTGTAGTTTATATTTCAGTGGACATCCTGCTGTAATGTGTTGCACTTATACAGCTGAATGAGCGCTACGTTATGATTTAGTGAGCATTAAATGAAATGGACCTTTCTGCTCTGGCTGTATTATTCAAATGCAGACACATTTTGAACAAAAAATATGCTGTTAAAAACATCTATTTATTCTGAAGTGATTTTAAGATGGAAGAACACCATAAGAAACATACATACCAGCATTTATATGTGACATTATCTATATTTGCCCTGTCATGACTGGCGAACTCTGAATTAAATGAAGCACTATGGAAAATGGATGTATTGAACTTAATGTCTACACATACATTATGTTTATAATATAATATAATATAATATAATATAATATAATATAATATAATATAATATAATATAATATAAAATAATATTGCTGACTGTGAAGTGATATTTCAGCACAAATTACAGATAATAATCATGACATCTTCATGTCTTCTACTTGAGCATACGAATTTGTATGAAGCATGATTTATGGAATATAATTACATCCTCACTAATATAATCCTGTTTCTAAAGATGTTATAAATCCTGAACATAGTAATTCAGAAACATTTTAGGTTCCACTTTTGTGGTTGTTGAAACTATAAAGGCTTTAAAAAAACGACATTTTCATTTTATTACTTATAAAAATAGCCTCACTTATACTGAATGTATTAATTAATCCCATTCACTGAACGGGGATCCATGGAAAGCTTGCTAGACCCAGGATGAGCCCTGGCACATGGGGGCTAGAAACAGCTCACTTGGCAGGGATTAAAAACTTTTAGCCCTGGAATAAGGAGAATATTCTTAATACACAAGCAGAGTACGGTATAAAAAGTCAGGACTGGTTCCTCCAATTTTCAATGAACACAATAAACACAAGCTCTATTGTCATTGATCCTCTTGCCAATATCTGAATGGAATACATTGTGTGCTACCCTGTCACCCTTCAACATCATCATCAGCTGCTCTCTACTTGTGGTACTCTACAAGGAAGGATCTCATTTGCTCCACTAGTAAGTTTATGTTCCTGTTTGCTAATCCAAAGGTTTTTAACGATTCTCTCCTCTCACTTCTGCGGAAGAGAAACCTGCCTGTTCCCAAAATGGTTTCCAGTATGACATTATTATACCCGGTCCTGAGGCTTCGGGTTCTTTTATTGGGTTCAAAGCGTAACTGAGTCGTTACAATTAGACATTTTGCTTTGTTTTGTATTTTTTAACTGATGTCGGATACACTGAATTTTGTCCAACTCTTAATTTCCAAAACTGATATTTTAATTTGTTTGTTTGTTTATTGGTTTCTTTTTGAACAACAACAAAAAAAAGTTAAGAAGACATGTACACATATAAGTACAATTAGACAATTAATTTTCATTTCATAGAAGGAAATATTCAATAAATTGTTTAAAACAGGAGTAGAAAGAAGCAACGCTTATTTAAGTCCTACTCCTCACTTACATAAATTTTATACATCAGTTATCTTCATTATTAAAGACGTTCGTTTAAATATCTCATGAGGTTAGCACAGTGAAAAAAACATTTTTTCCCCATATACTATACAATTAGCTCATTTCACAATACATTTCAAAAACATTTTGTTTGTATCTTCTTTTAAAATGATTTATATTTGCACATCTTTTTAGCTTATCTTTATCTTATATTTTAAGAAAATTGAATTCAGGTAAATAAGATATAATAGACAACTTTAGCTTTGGAGCATATATAGTGTGAATATGTAGATGAGCTCACTGTCAAGCTGAAGCAACCTGCTGCAGGTTTGAATTGTGCCAAACAAACATTTCTGGAAAACCACTAACATCTGATTTAGTTTTTGTGGTTGGGGACTTGGCCCAAGAGATTTAGATGTAGTTTTTTTAAGGAAAAACACAAACAAAAAACTATACAATATTTTCTGATTATATCATTTAATGGCGATAAAGAAAATATGCCGATAAAGGACAATTCTACTATATCATAACAACACTTCTGATGATGGAAGGCTTACCATTGAAAACATGTCAAACATGTGTAATAGATTAAATGTCTGATACAGCATGTAAACTAAACATTTATTTAGATTGTCTGGTGGACATGTTTACATAAAGTTTGCACAGGCTCAGTGGAAAGGACAGCCAGAACAAAGAAAAGTCTTTATGTTTTACCTACATAAAGATAACCTACAGTACTTTATGCAGAGATTTCCCAGTGTCCCATAAACACTGGGAAAAAGAAAGGCACCTGCAGGGTTTACTATTCAGAAAGATATCTTACTAATTTAAATTAAAACAAGCAGGACTTTTAATCATAAATACATGTCCTACAAACCAGTTTTTTAATATTCCTCCAGTCAAGTGGCAAATGTCTCAAATTATAAGCATATTAATAGATCAGCATATTTATAGATACTTTTTCACTGATATTCCTATATCCTTTTATAGATACTCTTCCACTTTAAGACCATGAAAGTTTTTTTTATTGGTAAAATCCTATAAATGTATATACTTGAGCAGCACACATTAGCTTTTAGAGGTTTTCTAAATGCTTAAGAGGCACATTAAGAAGTAACCTCTGTCACTGCATTGATTAAACACTATAAAAGCATCCAACAAACCACAAGGAGAACCAAAGAGTCTGAAGATGTACCTTAACAGCAACCAGTATCTTGTCCTTGGTGGGGCTGAGGTTGTAACATTCTGCCAAGAAGACCTTCCCAAACGCTCCCTCACCCAGCTCCCTTTTCAGGATGATGTCTCTCCGCTTTATATGCTGGACGACTGGAACAAAACAGAGACAAAAAACTGTAAGTATTGTGTTTTTTTTTCTCAAATTCTTCCATGCTGTATTTTATAAGCGGAAACTGTGTTGTTCTGACAGGAAAACACGATTAAACTGGCATTTAACCACCAAATGAATATGTTTCTTGGAGAGAATATGAGGACTGACAGGATGCCAGCAAAGAGAAAGAAATTGTAAGTGTTTCTGCTTTGTGTTTGTTTTATTTAAACTCCAGTCTAGAGCCCGAGATTTCTTTTTAAAGTTACCATTCGTGCTGAATTACAGGGTAGCATTTAAAAAGACAATTCTCTGCTGTGCCAAGTCTCTGAATATTTAAAAAAAATAATAAAACAATGAGAATAAATAATGTCTCAGTGTCAGGAAATTGTTTTATCTAACTGAGGAAAGAATAGTAGGCTAGTAGCAACATGGTTCAAGTGCTTTTAAATCTCTGGAGAGCATGTAAACTGTGAGATGACACTGGACCTGCCGAGCTCTTATCTTGATTTCTTTGGTTTTACCGTCATCGCTGCGACGCCACAGGAGGATACTGTCTAATGAAAATCGTATTGTAAACTGTTTATTACTGAAAAAAGGAAAACTTTTATCTTTAACTGAGCAGCGGGAGGAATAATAACCTCCTTGTCTCTTTCAGCATCTCTTTTTTTTATCTACTGTCCATAATAACTCCTTCTAACAAGATCCTTTCAAAGATACAGGCTTTAAAAATCTGTTTAAATAAATATACAAAGAAAAACATAGGCATTGCTCACAATGTTTTTACTTCCAGAAGGGTTTATTCTTCTATTGATTAGCTTTTAAAACTGGGTGGCTCCACAGAAAGCTGCCTAAGTGACAAAGCTGCAGGGAAAAGGTAGAAATAGCAAGACAGAAAGCTAGGTGTGGAATAAAAGGAGAGATGGGGATGTGCAGGAAGCTTTGCAACAGAACTACTCTTTGTGCCACACTCTGAAAAAAACATGACAGTCTGTAGGTTTACCATGAAAGCTGTAGTGGGCTGATAGATCTGCATACAGAGTACACATGGTTTCTACAACATGGTTTCATGTCGGCATACTACGCTGGGCATCAGAGCTTCAGCAGCAGTTGTCTATGATATGAAAAAGTAATGAGGTGAAACTGGTTTGTTGCTTTTTTAAAACAGAAAGAGGATTAAATAAGAAGAAACCATATTTGAATATGAAGTTAGAAAGTGATTAAAAAATGGGGGGAAGGGTGGGGTGTATACATCACTTCAAAACAACCATAAGTGTACAACTTTTTATAATCAGATAGGGCTTAGTTGTATTTTACTTTAACTTTAAATGGATAATGGCTCTTTATTTTTATATTCTGTAACAAATGCTGTACATCTCTATTGTAGCAGCTGCTTCTAAAGACTCCTCACATCACACGTTAATGTTGCCATTAATCTGGCAATATACTGTATATTCAGATATTTTCTGGTACATCCATTGTGGACAAGTTTACCTTCATATCTGTAAAATATCCTCCGATTGTGTATTTCTTGTTATCAATAAATCACAACAAATGAGTGACT
The DNA here is from genome assembly GCA_037177335.1 of Kiunga ballochi. Taxonomy (NCBI): domain Eukaryota; kingdom Metazoa; phylum Chordata; class Actinopteri; order Atheriniformes; family Pseudomugilidae; genus Kiunga; species Kiunga ballochi. Next base: position 26,020,870 of record JBAMIG010000001.1, read on the forward strand.
GTGGTGGAGTACGTGTTTACGTACATGTGTACTGTTTAGATTTTATTTGTAGAATAAGTACTTTTAAAAAAATCTACAAGTAATTTAATCATATTCTGCCATTTCAACTTAGAGACCATCCATCCAGTTGTTCAAACTGATAAAGGTACCTGATTAGATTTTTCTTAATTGATCTGTAAAGTATAATGTGGTCTTAAGTGGTCTATACTGCGATCATTTACAGATGACAATGACTTAGAGGAGCTAAAACCTGCTGACATGCATTTCCCAAATCCAACACAGCCATTTTATCACCCTTTGATTGCAGTGCTATGTTTTAGCTACAGTCTCCTTCTGGCTTCTCACCATCTCATTTTTTCTTTGCTAAACTATTCTCAAGGCAGACATAATGAGATTTTGTTATACACCCAGGGATGTATATAAGTAATAGAATAAATGCCTGAAAGCTGCTTAGGGGGTTTAGGCAGTTTGTGGACGCCATCTTCTTTGATAATGTCTGTGCTTTGTAGTTTTGCAGACTTTTTTTTTTTTACAAGCATTTAAAACTATGTAACACACTACAGGCAAGAGAAAACAATGCAATTACTGTAAAGTATAATATGCTTCCATACGAATATTTTTTATAGCCAAGATTTTATGGTGAATAGGGAGCATGTTATTTCACAGTTCTATTACTTCTTTCTTACCTGGGTGAACATATTTGTGGTAAAATGAGTGCGTAACACCTTGATTACAATTATATTTCACATTTTAAGGCATGTTGTTCATGCAATACTCCTAGTTTGAAGCAGTGTAATCTAAGGTAAAAGAGCTAATATGAACAACTTTAGCTGCTAAATAAAGTCTGACATTTAAAAAAAATCTTACATTGAGAAAATAATTGAAAGTGATGCTTTTGTTATTGTAACAAATATCTCTTCTAAACTATACTTCTAACTCCAAATGTACCAGGTTTGGTACGGCGTAGAAATGTCTGTAATAGCTAACAGAGCTTATGCTAACTAGCTCCAGTTAGTCAACATTGCTAACTCATAACATGCTAATTTTTTTTCCTGTTTTAAGCCTTTAAAAATGGCTAACTAAAACTAAAACAGGATAAATGTATTATTTCTACTTATTATGAAATTAATGTCTCTAGAAACCTTTTTAGGAACAAAAAGTCACACAGTTCTCAGTTGTAGTTCAGGTGGTAGGTTCTGGAAGGAAGGATGCATATTAAATACCAATGTTATCTAGATAATGTCTGCCCAATAAAATTCATGATTGCAATACCAGCTTGTCTTTATTAGTTTGTCAAAAGAAAAGAGATGAGAATGTTGTAACCAATATGTGAAAAGGGAGACTGAGCCTTTTATTGAAGACTGCTTCTTACACCAAGTTATGATTAATATTAATATACATATTTACCTTTTTAGATAACATGTGAATTAAATAATGAATTAATTCCTCCTTATCACTAGCCTTAAATTACCCATATTCTGGCAAAATTAGAAAGTGTTGCTGGGTTTTAAGGAAAAATGATTTAAAACAAAAAATATTCATCAATGAAACACAACATCGATTATCCTGTTTTGCTCAATTCTTTTTTTTGGGGGGGGGGGGGGGGGGGTTTTTGTTTTGTGGGGTGTGGGGGGGGGGGGGGGGGGGGGGGGGGGGGGTTGTGTGGTGGGGGGCGGGGGGGGGGGGTTTTTTTTTTGTTTTTTTCTTT
>JBAMIG010000001.1:26064006-26082158 GCA_037177335.1 Kiunga ballochi
CACGTCACCATTATTAAAACACATTTAATCCTGTTCAAGTCTGCACTTGAATCCTTTCCTGTTGCGGTCCCATAACAAGAGGTTTCTCTATTCTCATTGAGGACACTTTTATGCAACTTCTGTAATGCTGTGGGTCTTCTGCCTTAGAGTACTGTCCTTCGATATAACTTCAAATTCAAATTAACAACAACTAGCCCCACTTTAAGAAAATGCGGTGCGGGGTGCACAAGTCCTTAAATATTCTATGATTAGTCAAAACTGCTGGGACCATCCATAATGAACCTTGATTGGGAGCCAGTGCTGTAGTGCTTAGCACTTTCTCTTCTGCATGGGTACTTAGTACATCACTGTTTAATACTACTACACCTCTTTTTTTTTCATCCAATTTTATACACTACCATGTAAAAGTTTGAACACAGTTTCCCATCCAAACTTTTGACTAACAGTGTACATTTATGAGTCTTCAATATTTCTCACTTCATCTGGGCAACATGATGTAATTTCACTTCTGATACGGACACAGAGAGAAAGCTTTTTGTGTAACTCACCAAAGTTGAAGGATGTTAAGCTTGCAATGTTAAAGCGTGTCCTTAGAATTAACACAAGTTAATATACAGAACAATGATGTACAGTGTAGTACATTTTACAATTGGAAAACACAAATTATCATTTAAATTATGTCAATAAAAGAAATGTAAATGTATGACGGGAAGGATTAAATAACACCATCATATTCTTTCCTCCCCTGTCACTATGTTCATTATTCATAATGTCAAATGTGATAATTTTCAATATCATTAAAAATGGAAATTCTGCTGCAAAACACGCTCAGAAATGCTAATTGTACTCATGAATACGAGTTACAGTACATATCACTCCTAAGCCACTCACTTAATCATTGATTTAGCTGGAAAATTAAATTCAATGCAAGATCTTTTTTTATGTTCATCTATAAAAAAGAGACGATCCTGTGCAGCGTAGGAGTGGGCTTGCGGCATCCCACGTTCAGCTGTTACATAACACGAGCTGCTTCCTGTGCCACTGGCAGAAATTCACACTCAACTGTTGAGTGGTTTGAAAAGCAGCTTAGAACATTTTTAGCTATCTTCCCCATCCACAGGAATGCAAATTATGAGAATAATATAAAAAAATTAGGAGAGAATTTTACCATAGACCCTAAAAAAAGGGTAAAAATCAGCTAAAATTCAACATTTGTGGAGGAGACAAAAGAAAAACATCGTGTTAGACGAAGCTAATGGTTATGTAAGAAGGCTGCTAGCTTTAGCAAACACATCTTGTGAATAGCTGAGACTGCAGGGAGGAGTCAGGTCAGGTTTACAACTTGTGAAAAGTGCTGTACAAGCTGACTTTGCAGCACTTCTGGGTGGTCTGAATGGACACAGACCCTTAATGTTCATTAAATCAGAAGAAACTCATCAGTGGTATAGCAAACCAGTCTGTTTCCATGGAAACCGCAGAATAAATGAGCATAATAATTATTAGCGGGGTTACTCCGGGATAAGGAATGCCCATTATGGATGGAGAGTTGAATTAAAGTTCATGGCAGATAATACACATGTTTATGAACAGAGGGTTGATCAGGAGTCTTTGGGGGGGAAGAATATATAGAGACTGGCGATGGGTGACGTAAACAAAAAGAATAAGGTAAATGGTACATGCTGTGGGTGTGCAAATAACACACCAAAGAAGAATTAAACATGAAAAATAGAGCAAAAACTTCTTTTGTTTGTGGTTCTTAAATCAGATTGGCCTTTTAAATGACCGATACTGTTACATCTGTATTCACCGAGCTAAAAGTTGGTTCCTGTAATATCTCATGGCTCACAAAGAGGAGCAAACCCCTCCCCCCCACACACACACACACACACACACACACACACAACCTCCCCTTGGAAAACTGCAAAGCTGCAGTGATTTAAAAAGCCTCCTTTTTTTTGTCCTCCTACACCTCTACTCGGCCACATCCTGACAGTCCAAAACGCTATATTAAGCCACCGGTAAACTCAGAAGACACCGGACAGCTTTCTGAACTATTGATAGCAATAGATTTAAAAGGAAAGACGCTTCCAAACACGCGGTTAAAGTGCACTCAACAAGTCCACTCTGCAGCACTGGCCTTTCAGTGGGAGTAAAAGAGCGACGGACAACTCTGCAGAAAGCTCCACTAGGACCACAAGGCACTTAGCTATTAGCAGTGCAACGCTGAATACCCGAAATAAAAATAAAACTAAAAATATAAAGCCCCTGTTTGTAGCAGGAACACAATATCCAGGGCAACAACCCTTCCTGCACTCTGTTTCTATTTAGGCAAAGATGGCACTACAGCTAAACTCCTTGGGAAGGTTTTGATGCAACTTTAAAACAAGCTAAATAAGTAAAGAGCTTTCTTTATTTTCCATCTCATCCTTTCATGTAATTTCATTCTCCATACAATGTGCAAAAAGACTTGTGGAATAACACGAGCTTGTGTCATAGTAGAGAGGTTGCAATCAGCATCAAAACCCTTTTAGGGCTTTAACTGAAAGAGCCAGCGTCTGCATGCACGATGCATCACAGACAGGACAACACCAAGTGATGGCAGAGACAGTGAAGTGATAAGCTTCACTTAAATCAACTTGTTTTCTGGGTTTTCAAGTAAAAAAAAAAAAAGTAGCAAAAGAGAGAAACATTTCCCGGTGGCCGTGTTGCTGTTTTCTGGCAGTTCCCATTTGTCGCATGCATTCAGAAGAATGGATTACAGCTAATTAAGACGACAGTGCTGAAGCAAAGGGTGAACACTGTTTGTGCAGGAAAGACAAGTTTTGTGATCCACATTGTTGTGTCCCTGCTGATGATGGCGAGCATTATTGCCAGTACCGCGGATCAAGCCTCATCGCTGCATGTTTCTTAGGGAGAGTCTGTAAGATCTGCCAAGCTGAATTTCATGATTCTTTGTGGGAAGGTGAAGAAGGGGCAGTTTCGGCTTTGGTGAAGCTAAAACGCAGCATCAGGCTCGGTGAAAGATGTACTCCCATAAATATCATTAACAAGAACAATTTCTGCTTTGTATTTAGTATTTAAAATATATCCATATAAAAGGTTATTTCCCTAAAGTAAATGAAGCAACGCACAACAAGCAAATTCTTTGAGGTATACTTTAAATAAAATACCACACAAACACAACAGCTACCTTTTCCATCATGAGTTTAAACCTCATTTCAGGTCTACATGTTTAGGCCAGGGGTGTCAAGATCCATTCCTCGAGGGCCGGCAAGTTTAGCTGTTTACCTGCACAAACACACCTAATGCAAACCAAATAGATCCAACTGCTTCTTGTCAACCTATTAAGTCATTTCAGTCAGCTGTGTCAGAGCATGGAGACAACAAAAACCTGCTGGATACCTGTCCCCGAGGACCAGAGTGTGACACCCCTGTTTTAGGCTATAAGAGCAAATCTAGTAAATGATTTTGTTTTATTTTTTTAAAGATCTTAAGGCATTCAAGAAATAAAAAAGTGAATTTTAGTGGGAAAAATGAGTTTATGATGGCAGTAAAATACTTGTCTGTTTCACATTGTAGCATCACATGTTGGCAGCTGCAGTGAAGGACCTGCTGCTGCTTTAATGTTCAAAGTTTATATTGATGTAACTTGTAAACTGTAAATCTGTTAGTATAGAAAAAGAGTTATAACTTTTAATGACTAGTGAATAAAAGATGATCCGAACCTAATTTTTGGAAAAGGATGGAGATTTCCATTCATACCTTGGAGTGAAGTCAGCATGTAGAAGAGGCTGAATATTTGCTTGTCCTAACTCATTGTTTCCCAACCATGGTCCATAAGCACCACTACCCTGCATGTCTTAGATGTGTTCCTACCACAACACACCTGATTCAGATCAATAAACATCCTCATCAAGTTCTTTGTAGTCGTTTAATGATCATTCATTTCAGTCAGGTGTGATTGGGACCCCTCTAAAACATGCGGTACCCAGGACAGTGCATCTTTCGGATACAAAAGCAGCATACGGAGCCACAAATACATTGTTTAAAGCACAACCAGAGACTGCTGTCACGATAAAATATGATGCTACCACGTGGCCACCAGTTTCTCAGTTGTGGCCGTGGATTATAAACATATAGAACCAACATGATTAAGTGCTGGCCATGTGTTATGGATTCATCTTACCAAACGGCTGCATGCTGTTCTCATATCAGACTATGAGCCTCGAGCACTGAAATTAATAGTCTCTTACTAATTGTGACACCACACTTAATTGCAACAGATCATTATTATTCATCCCAAGATTAAAATAAAGTCAAATTAAAATCAAAATGACTATGTTACACGCGTGCTATGACCATAAAGGAGCTTGCCCATTTTTATAACTTACACATGGCAACAAGTTAATTATCTTGTTCCCACATGTTAGTTATATCTGTGCTTATGGCTTAATAATGTATGGGCAGAAGTTAATATCCTCTATGGTTGTCATCAGGCTGCATTTAGAATAAACACTAACTTGCATGTTTCTAATGTGTATTTTACTGCACTTAGTGACACGTCTCAGTGCTGTGGTAAGAAAAAGCTCCTTAATTCAAAGAAAATGTCATAAATAAACAAATCTTGAACCATCTGAAGAATAAAACATCATATTCAAAATGAGATCAAACTCCTTTTCCACACATGTATGTATAACAGCACAACCCAAACTGGATTGTTTGTGACCTAAAGTTAAAAAAAAAAAAGAAATGTTATCATATTTGAGTGAATGTGGGTTTGACCTGTTCTAAATCCAGTTCCTACAAAATTATATCCATGTTTATGATGACTGGAAGGTATTTTACTGGCAGTTTGCCTGATATTTGTTCAGACATGCGGGAGCAGAGGCTCTCTGCAGACGGACATGTCTCACTGCGCGGCGGCAGAGCTCAGCCTGGCCACTGGAGGCCAAGCGAGGCACTGATGCAGTAAATGTTGCTGTTGCTGTTGTGTGTGTGTGTGTGTGGGCTGATCATCCCCAGGCCTGGTTAAGGTAATGTAGCGGAGAGGAGGGTAAGTCGGTCTGACACTCATCTCTGGATCACAGTGGCTAGCAGGATGCTGCAGGGCAGGGTGTGTGTGTGGATACTACACATGTGCATCATCAGTGTGAGTGTGCAACAAGCATCGCTGTCATTTATCCACCTGTCTCTCTGCACGTTTAAAACCAAAACCAGAAAACTGCCTGTTTTACTCTAGTCATGGTTCTAATGAGGGGGACAGGTGAATGTCTTAAAAATGTCTCAGGTTTATTCCTTACAACACGCTCTGCTGGTGACCTCTGCCTGAGCGCTCGATTGGGGCTAAATTTGATTAAATGTGAAGAGTGCCTGCACACTTTGTCCCACTGCCAGATCCTTCTAGCATTCCTTCATCTGACCTTGAAAGTCAAGGTACTTTAACAATTATAGGTCAGAGAGATGCTTCACACAATATTTCCAATATGATTAAACTAATTGAGTCACAGTGAGAAAGCCAGTGATGCTATAGATTCAGATTTGGATGATTGATTTTATCTACCGGTAAACCTGACAGGACTAAATTTATTGTGACAAGAGTTTGAAAGAACAGCTGGGAAAAACTCTATAGTGGAGGATAATATGTAAAGAAAATGAAACAACAAAAATATTTATTTGAGTGCTTTAAGTGACTAGCAACTAGGGGTGTAAACCACTATTTCTTATGATATATTTAGACACATTTTATTCTAACAATATATCGATGTTGGGGCAGTTTGCAAATATGGCAAATTCTGCTACAATATCATTTAGATCTGATTTGATTCAAGTATTACTATTATTTGCTTTCATTACTGTTTTAATTTAATAAAACAGCATGTAAAGCTTTTGTATAAAAGAAAACTGATCATGACAGACAGACGTAAATGTGTCAGTGAGCCCGTTTCCAGTCTGATTCTATGATGCATGCCTTATTTGGTCTTGTTTCCTGTCATTTCTCTCGCTGTTTGCAGTAATCAGCCATTAATTATCCAGATCAGTTTCACCTGTCCCTCGCTGTTCATAACGAGGAGTGCCAGCTCCAGAACCAGGCAGATCATCAACAAGCATGATGTCAGCTCGTGGTTTGCCAGTCTTTCTGAAGCCAGCATGTGATTGGATGCCCCCTGAGCATTTTATACCCGTTTCAACCAGATTTTCTGGACTTGAGGAAGTTCGGATTCTTTTAGCATGTAAATATTTCTATCTGTGTCTGTTGATGTGGCTATGACTCTGGACCTTTTACATAAAGTGTGTTTGCTCTGTTTTTTTAACCTTATTTTTAAAGACAAAAGACTTGTCGACGAGTCTCTTGTCACTGTCACGAGCCTTATCTGAGTCCATAAGAGCGTTACAGTGGATCTTTTTGTGTTTTTTTTTAGAGCCTCGGACTAAATGTTCTTAAAAATATGACATGTTTGTTGTCAGAATTAAACTTCACTGAGCTTCAGCCTCGTTTTGATGACCTCTGACATTCATTATGCACATTCCCAGAGCTGTGTTTGAAACTGCACTTCCACTTTCACACGCCAGCAACAGGATAACACATTGGCTGATTCAGCAAAGAGGCACCAGAGGACATTACAGGAGGAAAAGAAAGTGACAGTGCAAAGAGAAAACATGAGCTTTTGTTGTGTGGAGACTGCTCAGAAGAGACGTGCTGCAAGACAGATACTGAATTATCCTTTTTACAGAGCGCTAGAGTACAGAATTCAGTAGTGGGGTTTAAGGCATGTCTGATAAATGATCACTCTGCTGTTTGCACAGTTTCTTTGAGTTACTGTTACACCACTACAAGCAACTACAGAAAATCCAATCATTCGCCTTTTGATTTCCTCAAAGCTCTGAAGATGTCATTCATGAAGTTCAAATTAATGGCTTGTTGCTTAACACTCCCACCCATCCCAACCTTAAATCATAGCTCAAGTGTTCTGCCTAAAAATGTGACAACCTTGCTCCATGGAATCACCTCTGCTGTACATCTACATCAGGAATATGTCAAAAGTTAAGATGCTTTATGGAAAGGCAAAGAGGACCCCTCCTTTTTTTTTTTTTTTTACTGTAGTTTAATACCCTTCCAAAAGATGGAAATGAGAAGAAAACTTATGATGTAATCATATTGGCAGCAATAAAGAGGTTGCAGGAGTTTAATATGTTCACTAACTAAATATGAAATTTAAAATAAGTGCAGTGATGGAGGGGAGAATATTTTCACTCTAGTGTAAAATGCAAATAACATGACAAGGAAGTATGCAGGAACTGCCTCGTACTTGTAGGTTATAAACCAATTATAGAAACAGAAACGAGGCTCCTGCCAGTAAAAAAAACATCAATCTTTGGACAGCTTTTTCACTGGTGCTTCCATCATCTGTCACATCCTGCTGACATTTGTTTGTTCACTGTAGACTGTATTTTCAGCCAGAATGCTGTGGTGAAAAGTAACCAAAAATAGCGCAGCGCCTGCATCATCTGCTCCTTACATAAACACACAGCAGCTGCCAACTACGATTGTGGCTGAGACCCAGATAGAGCCAAAGTAAAACGCAATGATAAAGTTGTCCTTAAACCAGGATATGAGAATTAGGTTTGTATTTACATTTGAGAAAAAGATATTAGAAGTAACTATAGATCTTAAATCCAGATCTCATTCCATTTTTGAATATGAAAAAAGCTGTTTTTCACCAGATACATTTTTTAGCACAAAAACAGCTACGATGTCTTCCAATCGGGTTTTATACAGCACCACACCACTTCCACAACTCTGACTGAAGTTAATAATAACATCCGTTTCCATATAGACAACGGAAAAATCCATCCATCCATCCGTAATCTACTGCTTATTCCCTGAACAGGGTTGCAGAGGGGCTGGAGCCAATCCCAGCTGACATTGGGCAAGAGGCGGGGTACTCCCTGGGCAGGTCAAACACCAAAAATTATGTCTTAATTTTAATGGATCTCTGTGCTGCTTTAGATACAGTAGACCATGATGTATTACGGCAATGACTGGAGAACTAAATGGGCCTCTCTGGAACTGTACTGAGTTGGCTCGAAATGTACTTAGAGAACAGGAAGTACTTTGTGTAATAGATCTGAGCAGACAAGAATTACATGTGGAGTTCCCCAAGGATCCGTCCTGATGCCTCTTTTGTTTAATATATACAGGAATCTACCGGAATCCATCAAGTTTTGCTGCTTACCTGGACTAACACACCTGATGCAAATCAAATAGATCTAACTGCTTCCTGTCAACCTATTAAGTCATTTCAGTCAGCTGTGTCAGAGCATGGAGACAACAAAAACCTGCTTGATACCTGAGTTTGACACCCCAGATCTACATGTTCCCACAGGTCAGATTACACAGAATACGTTACTATGGCTATGCAGACGACACACAGATATATATTATAATGTCACCAGGAGCCCAAGGCCCTGTACAGGATCTTGGTAAATATTTTAAAGAGATTATTGACTGGATGTGCTTAACTTTCTCCAGCTAAAGAACAAAATCAAAAGTGATGTGAAACAATTAGCTTCAGAACTTCAATCTTTTCACCTAAAAACCAGCAACCAGGCCAGAAATCTGGGCGTACTGATGGACTCACTGGACTCAAACATATCAAGATAACAAATCAGCCTGCTGTTACATTAAGAATATATGACAGAAAGATCTGATGTGCCAGCAGGGCATGGAAAAACTAGTCCATGCTTTCATCTTTAGTCGGCTTGATTAGTTGGCTGTAAAGATACTGTTGACTCTAACAGTGTATTCACAAGTCTTCCTAAATCAGTAGGGCACCTGCAGCCAATTCAGAGCTCCAGTGCTAGAGTCCTCACTAAGACCAAGAAAGTGGACCACATAAGTGCAAAACTGTAGCTGGTCTACAAAGCTCTGCATGGATCAGAACCAAAAAACATCAGCAACCTAAGACCAGTATGAACCTACAGACCCCTCAAGCCATCTGGATCTGGTCTCTTATCCGATTCCAGAGTCAAAACCAGACATGGAGAAGCTGCATTCAGCTTTTATGCCCTACATATCTGGAACAAACTCCCAGAAAGCTTCAGATCAGCCGAAACACTCAATGTACTGAACCCAGCCTAAAGGTCCTCCTGTTCTCTGCTGCATTTCTGGAGTTTTTATTTGAAAGTTTATTTAAAGCCCAAATCTGGTTGTGTTTCTTAAGCTGAAATTAAGTGGTGTTTTAATAGTTTTCCTAACTTGTGTAACTTCCTTTTCCTTTCCTTTTTGTTTTATTGGTAAATCATGATTCCTTTTATGTTTATGTTTTAATGTTTCTATAAAATGCTTTGACTCACCTTGTTGTTGAATTGTCCTTCAAATAAACACACCTAGGTATACACCAGACTACACTGATGGGTCATCCCAGTCTTTCTTGTATACTAAACTTGATAAAGGAATCGGGATGAAAATCTAGTAAAATAAAACATTTTTTTAAGTAATCTCCAGTTTAAAAATCCATTTTGATGAAGCCATCTCAATCTTACCACATAATGTAATTAAATGTCTCCAATGGGATCATGTGTATTGAGAAAACAAGTAATATTTAGAAGTTGACAAAACATTTAGTTGTTTACTGGCTGCACTTGCAGCAACCGCAGAGGAGTCATTTCCAACAGATTATAAGAAAAGATTACGGGGAGGACAATTCTTATTAATGACATGCTGAGTCTCTTTTTCTAAAGAGGCATTATTGATTCCCCGCTGACAGAAATCTTTGGGCATAAACACTTCAGAGCCCACTGGTGTGAATCACCATGTGAAAAACCAACCTGACACTTGGGCTGCAAGATGCTTTGACTGAGAGGTGAGATGACAACACATTGATTAGAACAAGAAGTTATCGAGAGGATGAGCAGATATGTACATATAGGTAAAGTATCTCCCACAAACTGCAACAGATTTACATAAACTGAATGGCAGTAAATGCCAGGCAGTAGTGGATAGAGTCACTGGTGGGATTAATCAACTGAATGTATCTCACATACGCATAGAGCCACATAAAAACAGGAGAGGAAAAAAAGAGTTTTTATTGGAGGCCAAGTAACAGTCGGTGATCAAAGTCCAACAACCATAAGAGCCACTGTGATTTAGTGGAGTGAAAATCTATTATGACTCTATCCAAAGGTAATGGCTTTTTCAAGCCTTTTAGCTGATTCTCCAAAACAGAAGTAGGAGCAGAAAACACACACACCGTGGACAAATCAGGCCCTAATGTGGAGCTGTGTGAGGTCCTGAAAGAGCTGCTAACATCTTTTTTTTTTTTCTATCTTTTATCTCCTCAATAACTCACAGCAGTGGAAACAGAAGCATCTTTATCTTAACTGAACTGGATTACAGTATGTAGCCACGATTTGGCATCTCAACTACAACCATATAGCAAATGAGGAAGCACACCAGCAGTACTATTGATTTGTTGCTTGTCTGTCATTACATAGGGCAATAAAGCTGAGCATTATGGCCGCAAAACGGTGAGGAAATATTGAATTTCAATCATCTACACTATAGATTGTCCATGCTCAAAATAACGCTGACATTTCTGCAAAAACGGACATATTTCTGCTGTGATGATGGCTCAACCTGTTATTTGCTCATGCTTTAAAGTGCTCCTCATTTTCTGCAACAGTATAGTCATCTATCAAGCTATTCATTACCTTGAACAAGGCATAAATTACTCTGGAAGGTACATTTGTATGATTTTTTTTAGCTGTCTTTTTGTTAAGTGCTTGAAGCCCTTGAGTAAAGTGAGTAACTTTAGCATATTAAAAGAACCAGGAGTGTAGCTGGATAGCCGCATGGTGCACTGCAATATCACAAAGCAGCATGAAAAAAGAAAATCTAAATCATAAATAAAGAACACTGCAGTGTCCAAAAGAACTTTGGACCTTGTCATCGAGCAGATGAATTGCATCCCTTGCCGCTATTATGCTTAGAGTACTGAAACTGCAGCTGAAGCAGCCGAGACGACCTGCTCAGCAACGGCAGATGCTCTGAGCATTAAAACATGCTACACTTTCAGTACTGCTAGAGATGTGAGGCAATGCCTCTCCTTTGATTTAGATAGCCGGTGTAAAAAAAGAAGGAAAGCAGCGCTGCAACACCGATTCATGGCAGCCCAGAGTTTTACAGCCAGATTTCTATTGATTTTTGGAAAGTAACACACGCTGGATTGTGAATTGAAGGCAACTCACAGCATCTCATGCTTGTGGGTAGAAGTAAATATCAAACGTATTTACAGGGTAAGATCCATATACATTCCCTATGTAGATGTGATAAACAAAAAGGAATGGCAAAGTAAATATGCAGAAGCATTATTAGCTCTCATTTATGGAAACACACAAAATCGGACCTTTTGTGTGCATCTTGTTATCATTATCAACCATTTTTCACAGTTTGTTACCAACGTATAGCACTTCTGTTTTAGTAGAACGGGTTTGTCAGCGCAGTTAAACATGATGTGACATTACAAACAGGTCTGTAAAGCCTTTTTAGGACTCATCCTTGATTAGAGCCAGCTTTGGTCCAATGCAATAATTGCAATCCCCTAAATTATTACAGCAGAGACTTCTTCACTGAGGTAAATAACTAATGCTAATCATGCAAAGTGGCTAATTAAAAGGTGGCAGCAGTTACTTTACACCACCCCTACAGTATGAAGATCATGCATTGTTTGAGGGTTACACTAGTATGTCTGACAAATATTCTTATGAACTGAACATTTTCTTTAGCATTACATCATAAATAAGTGACAAAGGATTCAATTTGTACTCACATGACTGAATTCAAACCACCATAAACACATTCACTCAGACCACCAAGGCCTCTGCTTTTGTTTACCCCAGGTGTGCTAATACTTGAGCCCAAAGCCACCAAGACCCATGTTGCGCCTGCCATCTTGTCTTCTCCCTGTTCTGCTTCCATAGCAGTGCTACAAAGCCTTTCTCCTCACCAACCAAAGAGAGATACACAAAACCTGGAGCCGACTCAAAATACAAACTCAGCATGAACAAGAAACACTCTAATCCTTTTGAGTTACTCAGCAAGATCAACAAATTCAAGTCAGCCAATTAATGCAGTATTTTGGAGAGATCCCTAATGATAGTTACTGTGTATGTATTAAATACCATTTGTTATCACTGTTTTGCAGATGATATATGACTCTATGTGTCTTTGTCACCAAAGCACCACAGTTAAATAGGATTATATGTCAGTGTTTGTAACAAATAAATGAGTGTGAGAGACAAATCTGACATTATTCTGTGTGGTTGCAAAACCAAGAAAGTCTGTGTTGATAACACTTGCTCTTGAAGAACTGATGGACTTAGATCTGATGTTCAACAGCCACATCTGAGCGTTACCAAGAAGATTTTTACCAACGCAGGAACATCAACAGAATTAAAAAAAAATGTAATCTCCCTGAAAGACCAGAAGAAATGTATCCATCAATTTATCTCCAGAACACTGAATTACTAGTCTTTTAACAGGACTGTCTGAAAAGAGCATTAAACATCACCAGCTTCTTCAGATGCTGCTGCTGGAGTTTTAACTAGGACTAAGAGATCTGAACACATCCCAGCAGTTTAACATCTTTAGGCAGACTTACAGTCAGTCACAGGATAGATTTTGAAACCCTACTGGCAGTGCACAAATGCCAGAACAGTGCAGACCCAGAATACATCTGTACAGCTCCAAGATCCAAAGACTCGGGTCAGCTAATCCAGACCAGAGTCCAAATTAAATGTGGAAAAGCAGCATTTAGCAAACATATGGAACAAACTGCCAGTAAAGATGAATTTTTCACTACATGTAGACACTTTTGCATCCAGGTTAAAAAGGTTTCTTTTCACTTTTGTGTAAAATATGTATGCAAACACAATCTTCACACAATTTGTAATTATTTTAATGATATATGTAAAACAATTTTAATAGCCTAGTAAATTAAATGTGCTATATAAATAAACCTGCCTGCTTTCTACACTGTATGTCTTCTATCCCAATGTGTTGATCCTTTCCACTGTACAAATTACTTTAAAAAGTACTGCATGTAACTCAAAACAGCAAGAAATGCAGTGATCAAAACCATTCAGTGTCCTTTCCCAGCAAAAAAACACACGTTTTTCTCTTTTTTTAAACCCCAAATGAAACCTTTGGAAATATGACTAAAAAAAAAAAGCTGGGGTTCTTTTAATGTGCTAAAAAGAAGAAGGTGGGCTGCTATAGAAGCTGCTTGTACACATTTCTGAAAAACAGCCTTTAAAAGATTATCAGGAGTGACAGTTTTTTTTCACTGATGCAACTGACAAAGAGAAAAACAGAGCTAACATGCTGTCAGTATGGGCATTCACTTACCCTTCATACCAAATTTGGAGCGTCGGCCATATTTATTGATGAGAACAAAAAGGATGAGGAGGAGGACGCAGGCAAAGCCAACCAGACCAACAGCAATGGTAACCTGGGAGAAACAAAACACCATGTCAGATTAAAAGAGCATTCGTGCATATAGTGTACATCACATGTGTCAAACTCTGGTCCTCGAGGGCCGGTATCCAGCAACTTTTGGTGTTTACCTGCACTAACACACCTGATGCAAACCAAATAGATCCAACTGCTTCTTGTCCATCTATTAGGTAATATCGGTCAGCTGTGTCAGAGCATGGAGACAACAAAAACCTGCTGGATACCGGCCTTTCAGGGACTGGTGTACATCATCCTTTTCAAGATTTAACACATGGGAGATTGGGCCACTGGACAGTCACTGAAAGATTAAACTAATGTGGAAAAGGTTAACCTCTTATGGCCTTATGTCGCATATTTGATACGTACTATTTCCAAGACTTTTTGGATTCTTTCATTGTTTAACTTTAATTTAAAACCTTGTTGTTTACCATATGATACTGGTCTCCTGAACCATGGTGAATACCAAAAAGCAGATTACACTAAAATAATTTTTACCTATGGTAATAAATATTAAACATACAGAAAACCTTTATTTTTTTTATATTGTTAAAGGGTCAAATAAAGTTTTCATATTTTGAAAACTGGACATTTCTGCCCATTTCTTCTTTGGTGGTAAGGGGTTGTCTTCTTGCATTGTTAATCCATTATTGTTGACTGTAATTTGACAGATTCCAGCCGCAAGGCATGATTTCATTTAGTAATTGTAGCTTCTCTACAAAATCTTTGTCCAAAATAAGACCAGCATGCGATGTCTAATTTAAATTAAAAAATGCATATTGAGTGTTCTCATTCCCTTGCAGTGGATAGTGGTAATTTTGTCATACTGCATTAAAAGAGGACATTAATAATAAATGTCTTGTATTAATTGAATGGGATAGATTTAACTGTTTTTAGCATCAAACATTTTCTCGCCTTGGAAATTTTAACATGTCTGCCTAAACGACAATAAACAGCAAGCTCATTAACTAGCGGTTCTTTGATATCGGATATGTAGATGACAATTACGGAAATTTATAGGAAAAAATACAAACTTACCTGATATAACATCTTAGCTACTTGTTAGCTTAGTAGTTAGCTATAGGTAGTTCTTAGCTATAGTAATTAATAAAGCAGCTTTGCTATGCTAACTCGGTTATCACACCTAGCTAGTCCCTTTCACCCAACACACATCTTTTGATTGATTTATTTTGATAAATGAGGATGTATCAGAATACTTGCAGTTTGACATCTTCAATTTGCCAGTGGTCACTAGCTTTAGGCTACAAATACAAACGTTTCTCGTCATAAGCCTTCTCACACTATCTGAATGTAACACAGCTAAACACAAGCCACCTCTGCTTGTAGAACTTATTGAAGAGGATTTGGTAAAATATTCTGTATTTTCCAAGAGATTTAAATACATTTTGTCTCATTAGTTTTCTCTTAATATGTCAAGACCGAGAAATGTCTGGATATCTAAATATCCAAGAAGGCAGAGCCATCGCACCACGGTGACAGCAATAATTATGAAAGTTATAAATTACACCGGTGCTCTTCCTGCTCTCATATATCAAGATGTCTGTCATTAATAAGTCTATTAACAACACATTAATGGTAGGTCTATCTATCCAGTGGCAATAGCACTTGTTTCAGTGTTGTATTTAACACCATATACATATTGGTTGAATATGATGCATTTAATTAGCAAATGTGTTTATACTAGATGCAAATAGCTAAACAGCTTTGTGTTGATGTGCAGAATTCAGAAGTCATTCTGACAACTTATTAAACTGATAAAGATGAAAGACTACAGAGAATAATTGTTTCATTATTGTATCTATATTATAATCTTTTGTTACTTTTGATGGAATTTACCTAAGGATTATATGAATTATTTTTAACCATCCATCCATTATTCCCTGAACGCAGCCTAGCCTAATTGTTTTTACTTTTCATAAAAAAGGCACACGGGTGGCTTTTACTTTTAGCCTAAGCATGTGGCAGAAATAAACCAACTCTGCTCCATGAGGGCAGGTGACCTGCAAGTTTCCCAACTGCAACGCACCTCATCTATTAATGACCCCTTGAATCTGGGGTGTTGCTGCAGGGAAACATCCAGTAACTGCAGGACACCGGGCCTTTCTTTAAAAGAGTTGGATCTTGTAATACAATGTAAGCAATAGGTGACTGTTTTATTCCATTCAAAGTAAACATGATACATATTCAACTCAAAGTCTCTTCATTTCATTTATATTTTTCATAAGATCAGTCTGACAAACTCTTTTGGCAAATATATAAATTGGTTTGGGTTTGTTTTTAAACATAGCATCCCGCTCCACTGAGACTGTGACTGCTCTTTTAACAGCTGTTTTATCAACACCGTTAGGGAGAAAGACTCACTCCGAATGTATCTTCTTCTTGTCGGCCTGAATCACTGTCTGTTGGTGAATCTGCAACACACAAGCACAAACATGGCATTTAGGGGTTTCCTCTCACACCCCTTTAAATCAAAAAGCAAAAAAATACTTTCACCCTTTTATTCATGCAGTTTAAAATCAAGGAAATGCTGTTTGTGTTTGTATTTTAGGGAAAACGACAGAAACGAGTTTGTCGGGTCGACAAAGGTGTAATTCCACCTTATCAATGTGTTTATATCTGTTATTACATTAACTAAAACTAATATTCACTCAAACCACTTACAGGCAAACAGCCTCAGTTTAAGTGGCCTGAGTTACTCTGTCGTGTATTTGTCTTAAAAACATATTTTCAGTATCTCCTCAAAGTACAACAATATTTTTCCTCTTCAGGTTGCACACATCTTGTGTTTTCCAATGTCTCTCGTTTCAAATACATTTTTCTGTAATCAAAACATGAAAAAGGTCCAAAGCCAATTACATTTTTATCTATAGAAAATCATAAAGCTCAGACATTTGAATCTGTGTGCAGACATCAAATTTGAAGTATGTGAAAATTTGCTGCTCGACCAAACAAATTATGCAACAGAAACATCCAAAACAAGCTGCTCAAGTTTGCACATGTATAAACAGTAAACAAGTAAACAAAAACAGCAAAGATGCCACATATCACATTGGATTAAATCACTTGAAATACACTAATATTGTTAAAGTGCTTTGAGTACACTGAAGTGTAGAAAAGCATTATACAAGTACACGACCATTTACCATTTACTATGGCAACGCCAAATAAATCTGGACTAATTATTAAACAGAACCAAAAGACGCTTCACACAGATCAAATCGCATTAGAATATCTGATGCCTTCAATGTTCAAATGGGGCTTGTCACACCCATAAAAAGCAAAGTTTTGGCAGACAGAACCAGTTTGTGGATTGTCATGAGACGAAGCCATTAAATGAAGAATGAACTGTTGTGGGAGAAACTCCAGTCTGAGGCCTCAAGCCAAGACATCAGAGAGTAATTGTGGGTAAATTAATGGCCACATGGCAGACTGGCTGCCATCAGCTCACACACACACGATATACAAAATTGTGAGTGTGTATGTCTTGACTACTATCTCTGCGTCCCTCCCTCCAAGCCTTGACCCCTGTCTCCTCTCCTCCCTCTGCCCTCCTCTCTGCTCAGCAATGTTAGTATCAGTCAGCCTGTCAGGCTCTTGTCCACGGCTGAGCTCCCTCACACACCAGAAGCTGTGTGAGTGTGTGCATGTAAGCCAATGTGAAGTCGCAGCCCGTCTCATACAGCTCTCTACTCAGTCCATCCGTCTCTATACTGCTCACGACCTCATAGTGAGATGGGATAACACACTGATAAGGGTCAGAGATCAAACCGACCCACTTTGTTTAAGCTTTCAGCTGTGAGGCGAATACAACAGGCAGAGGCAGACTTTCACACCACAAACAAAAGAGATTAAAGAGACAGAATGAGAGCTGGTCAAAGACACAGATTCAGCAACATGACTGTTGCTTTGCAACTCAGCAGAATCAGCTGGACTTGTGGCATTTACAGTGAAACGACTGCCAGAATGTTACCAAGAAACGAGAGACCTTTGGGGGAGGCAGTGGTCCCTGACCAGGAGCTAGATAAATCACAGGAGACATAGTCAAGCCCCAAAAAAGCTTTGGTCAAAAAATGTCTCCCCTTAGGAGAACCCAGATGGGACTTGCACTGCTGCACATTTCAGATTGAGTAAGTCCAGTATAAACGTGCTGTGTTATGTATTTATATTAAATATGTTTATTCTAACAAACAACTTAGGAGTGGCTGTTATTTTTTGTAAATTCAAGATGATGTGTGGAAAAGGTCAGACGTGTTCAATAGGCAGGAGAGTAATGGATAAAAATATGAGTAAAAATGGTTATATATGGCCCTTCCTAAGACTCTTAAATTTTAGTAACATCCCTTGCCTATTATTTGAAATACTAAGTATTTGGTTCAAGTAACAAAACCGATCATAGTTTGAGATAAAATACATTCCTTTTGCAACTTGATTGTCACCATCAATAATGTCCTTTTTACCCTTCACAAAGAGTTTTACTCAAAAGCACTAGAGATTTTTATCTAATATATTACATGGACACATTTTTATGGAATCAAATTTGTTTAAATAATTCCAATCAAAACTTTTAAAGACTCAAGCAAAAAACTGAAATTGAAACCAAAACTTTCTAAAACTCAAGCAA
>JBAMIG010000001.1:26082258-26101008 GCA_037177335.1 Kiunga ballochi
CTCTTCTCTCTCTCTTGGTTACAGTTCACAGTTTTTGGTTTTGATTCTTGATTGTTTGGTTTCAGTTCTGACACAAACCTTACATGGGTGGGCTGTTTTGAGGGCGCATTCTGATTGGCTGGTGAGTTTATGAGTGACACAGCTGTAGTCGTGAAGTTGTTTAGCCTTTGCAGATGGCAGCAATTGTTTTTTACAACAGCAGCATGTTGTTTGAAGGAGTACAGTAGTTATAGTATAAATGTAATTGTCTGCCTCCTTAAGTTTTACAAAGGTCATGAAGTTATTCCATGGACTGTTCACTGTCTGTCAAGCAAGATAAGCATCTAGCCAGCTTCACATTTTGTATGGACAAAACAAAGTTAATGTCACTCATCATTAGTTTACTATAACTACTGTACTTCTTTAAACAACATGCAGTGACAAATGTTTACCTTAATTTTTTGAAGGATTTAAAATTTCACTTCTAAGCCTCTGTAGTAAAAGAATTGCTGCCGTCTGCAAAGGTTAAACAACTTCCAGGTTACAGCTGTGTCACTCAAACTTATCAACCAATCGAAATTTGCCCCCGAAAGAGCCCGCCCCTGAAAGGTTTGTGTCAGAACTGAAACCAAACAATCAAGAATCAAAACCAAAAACTGTGAACCGCAACCAAGAGAGAGAGAATAGAAAATGGATGAGGAAACTGCAAACAAAACTACTGAATTTAACTAAACAAAAGCTTAATAATTGTCTTGATGATTGATAATTTTTTATTTTGAGATAATTTATCTTGTTTGAGTTTTAGAAAGTTTGATTGGAATTATTGAAACAAATCTGATTCCATACATTTTTTGGCTAAAAACCCAAGTAAATCCTAAGACTTTTAGAGTCCTAACTTGCACCACTATTAATCCCAGAAAAAAACTATAGCCCTTGTGTCAGAATTCATTCATAAACAGGTAACCAGAAATAGCTCAATAAACCTAAAAGGCTGCCAATGGGCACAAGATGCAAGCAAGCACAGTGCTTAATGCACCCTTATACCCACATATATACTGGGACACTTGAGTGGGTGTAATGAATCCCTGTACTGTGTGGCAAAGACACTGAGAGAAAATCTGAAGTACAACTAAACTTTTTAGGACTTTATTCATAAAATGTACAAATTTCTTCATGGTTATCTCGATAGTGAGAGTCGAACATAAGAGATAGCTCTAGGTCTTAGTGTATGTATGCACTAACTGATGCCAAGCAAGCCAGAGAAAAAGCAAAAAGATAGACAGCAAAAAGGGTTTTGTTAGAGGATAGAAACACTCACCCATTTCCTCTGTGTCTGTAAAGGAAAAGACAGAGAAAGTCACGCTATGTCTAAAAGTGACAGAGTTTTAACCCTGGAATATTGACCATGGGGAGAAATTTGCCAGTCTTTGTAGGATTTCCCCTTCCTGTGAACTCAGCACAAACTGTAAGTGAACAAACTACCTGACTGAACTGTGGTTGAATGTTGGCAGCCATCCACATAGCAGGGATTAGCTGCACAACCTGCACCCCGTGTCGGGACATATTAATACAAAAAAACCCAAAAGCTTCCATGAGTTTTAATATAAATGGAACCTGTAATGCATAGGAAAGTTAGGTGAAACAAATTTGGTTAGACTAGATGAAGACATGCTCAGTCACAATGTCTATCGCCTAAAGGTTGGCCTTAAAGGAACAAGTTAATTTATTGTTTTTCTTTGTTTGAATCTTACGCAAACTTTGAGGAAAGAAGCTTACATAAAAACATGTTCACCCAAAAACGTATCCACTCACCGTTTTCATCGGGCGGTGTCAGGAAGTGACCATATACCGTCTTGGTAACTGTTCCCAGGTGGTTGCTAGCCTCCAAGGTGTAGTTCCCGTTATTAATGTGTGTTGGATTTTCAAAGATCAGACAGCCCTCCAGGTAATCCTGGTAGAAATCCATATCAGTTCGGATGTATTGGTTTTGCTGAATCTCCTTGTGTTGGTAGAACCAGCGCAGCTTGGGTTGAGGGTAACCACGAACTGTGAATTCGATGCAGGTATGAAGGCGCTTATCAGGCTCAGTCAGTCTTAAGATGATAGGAGGAACTACAGTGGAAAAGAAGAGAAACATTTTCAGCATCCAAAGCAGAAGAAGAACACTTACAAGTCATCTTTGCCTTCCTATAAATATAATATCTGTATTTTGAACTAAGAATAAGTGTTAGAACCTTTAATGTGTCTTAGAGGTTTCACAACCCTGAGGCAAAGGAAAACCTTTTCCTCACACTTAATTAAAAAAAATAAAAGCAGCACACAACTGACTAAACTAGTTTCAAGATGGATGACATTTAGGAAGCAGGTTTCTAGCTTGGAGTGGTGATGAGCCTTTTATCGCATGCTACAGATTGCAGTAGCAAATAGAACAATAGGTAGTGCCAACAGATCATAGGGCTTGCCCGAAAATAGACAGGAATTTCCTTAGCATGAACAAGGAGAGGGGCTTTTTTCCTGTCATATAGCCATACTCCTCTGTATCCACCACTCCGCCAAACCAAGAGGCAATTTATCACTTTAATACCATCAGATACACTTCATGAACAATTCATCCACTGATTTGTCTTTGCATATGAGTCACTCTTGCTGTTTCATCATCAAAAGGAAGTATTTGGCAGTTAGAGTTACCTGGCATCCTCCTAAACCTCCCCTTCACACTGAACCTATCCAGCCACTGCCACCACTCACATTCACACAGTCATGATACATCATTGGCTTATTTCTTGCTGGGTCTTAATGAGGCCGGTAATATCTATAGACATGCGTGAGCAATCCGATTTATTCTGCTAGACCAGGGCTGAATGTGTATTTATGCCGTCATTTAGCTGCACCGTTGGATTCTCACCTGCAGCTCCATGAGCATCACGTGTACATTTTATGATACTGGTAAAAGTAAAAAATGCCATTTTGATTCCTTCAAAGGAACCTTTAGAGGTAACGAGTAAACCTTCTCTGAGGTTTTAAATGCACATCTGTGGTGGCCTCTGTACTCTGTGAGGAATGTCGTTCAAAGAAGTTAATCTGTTTAGTGATGTTTGTCTCCCCTCTGTGGGGGTGGAAGACCATTAGTTCGAGTTCATATGTTGTTATTTATCCCAATGAAGGATTTGCAGTGAGAAAGTTGGTTCCTTCAGTCGCTTAAGTCTTTAAAACCAAATCCGTAGTCCATTATGTCCAATGGTTCTTTCGGGAGGAATTGCCTCACAGCCACATTATCCTGTGAGCCAATACCAATTGTTAAGGAATGTCTGGCACCATCTGGGTCTTCTCTGATCAGTTAATATGCTACGCTTCACGGGGTGTCTACTAGATGGGGCAAAAATAGATTGAAATACAGAGTTTACTGCAGCTGATTTGATGATCGATGGTTTGCCATAGGGTTGCACAATGGTGCAGTTGGTTACCACAGTGGCCTCACAGCAAGAAGGTTGTGGCTCATTTGGGGTACACCCATTAACCTTTCTGTGTGGAGTTTGCATGTTCTCTCTGTGTCAGCGTGGGTTCTCTCTGTGTCAGTGTGGGTTCTCTCTGTGTTAGCATGGGTTCTCTCTATGTCAGTGTGGGTTCTCCCCATGTCAGCCTGGGTTCTCTCTGTGTTAGTGTAGGTTATCTCCGTGTTAGCGTGTGTCCTCCCCGTGTTAGAGTGGGTTCTCTCTGTGTTAGCGTGGGTTCTCCCCATGTCAGCCTAGGTTCTCTCTGTGTTAGAGTGGGTTCTCCCCGTGTTAGCGTGTCTTCTCCCCGTGTTAGCGTGTGTTCTCCCTGTGTTAGCGTGGGTTCTCTCCGTGTTAGCTTGTGTTCTCCCTGTGTTAGCGTGGGTTCTCTCCGTGTTAGCTTGTGTTCTCCCCGTGTTAGCGTGGTTTCCCCCCTGTGTTAGCGTGTGTCCTCCCTGTGTTAGCGTGGGTTCTCTCCGTGTTAGCTTGTGTTCTCCCCGTGTTAGCGTGGGTTCTCCCTGTGTTAGCGTGGGTTCTCTCTGTGTTAGCGTGTGTTCTCCCTGTGTTAGCGTGGGTTCTCCGTGTTAGCGTGGGTTTTCTCCATGTTAGCGTGGGTTCTCCCCGTGTTAGCATGTGTTCTCCCCGTGTTAGCATGGGTTTCTCCGTGTTAGCGTTGGTTCTCTCTGTGTTAGCGTGAGTTTTCCACGGGTACTCCAGCTTCCTCCCACAGTCCAAAGACATGCACTTTGGGGATAGGCTGATTGGAGACCCAAATTGCCCATAGGAGTGTGTGTGTGCGTGTCTGTGTGTCTGTGTGGTTGTTTGACTATGCGTGTTGGCCCTATGATGGACTGGGGACCTGTCCAGAGTCTACCCTGCCTCTCGTCCAATGACAGCGGGAATTGGCCTGGCCCAGGCTTAGAGAATAGGTGGTAGAAAATGAATAAATGAATGTATGGATGTATGGATGTATGGATGGATGGATGGATGGATGAATGGATGGATGGATGGATGGTTGGTTGGTTGGTTGGTTGGTTGGTTGGTTGGTTTGCCATAGCAGATCAGTGACTAGAAAAGTTGATGTTTTCGAAAAGATGTAGAGGCCATCTCTCCTCGTCTTCCAGTAACAGAAAGGGAGGTGAAGCAATAATAGCAACACAATAACCCAAATGGTTTTCATGTGAGTTCTATAAATGGTTTCCAGAGAAGATCATGTATTTTGTTGTTGTACTTATGTGTCTCTGCCTCTATGTAATTGTGAACCAATAGAAATGTTCCAAGCAGCAATAAACACATCTGACCATAACCGACCCTTTAAGTGTAAACCCTTCAACAGCACTTTATCATTAAGCACCACGCTTCAACTATTCAGTTAAAAGTGATTATCAGACACACCGATCTGCATCAAAACTTACTGTCAGTTCAGTTGTGAATAGCTGATGTTTTCCAACCCAATAATCACCCCATAAAAACATGAATAAAGTTTTTATTGGTGTGTGAAAGCAGTCATTTTATAAATCTATTATGCGGCAGGCAGCAGAGCAACAAAGCCTTTCAATTGATCTGAAGGAAAGGATTGTGTGTGTGAACGGGATGGTGGGAGGGCGTGAGCAAGGCTGTGATTCTGAGAGCAGGGTGAAAGAGAAAAGATAACAGCAAAACACGACAGGAAGAAGAGTGATGCAAGAGTGTCTATAGAGCCATGCGGCACAGAAAAAGGAATAAGCTGGGAGGAAAAAATTTAATTCACTCGGTGATGGACAGTTAGTGGGTGATCCATTTCCCCTCAGCAAGGCTCAGTCTCAGTCAATGCAAGTCATTATAGAGCTACATATTACACCATATGACCGTGGTGTCCTCGCAGCGCCCATGCAGATGACAAGATTTCATTACTACATGCCTTTGATGGGTGAGAAGTGTGAATGCAAGGCGATTTTTGCATGTTTTCTGGTCCTAACACTGGTTGCATACTGAAAACGCCATGTTTCAGTTAGATTACAGATATGACGCCAGGGCTGGTGGTGACAAGGGGCAGCAGCTTCAGGGGAAAGATGCTGCATCTTCAGTAGTTCCTAAATTATTTTCTGGATGAGCTCCTTTTCATTTAAAAGCAATGTCAACCCAAAAACTTGCAATAAAACACAGGAAATAGCCTGGTTGGAGAGATCACACCTCTGTAAAAACAATTAATTAGAGGAGAACTACAGTTGAGTCTATTCTTAAACAAATCAACAGGTTTTTCTTCACATTCAGGATGAATATGTGTACAGTAGCTTGTTTGGCTTCACACAGTCAGATGTTATTTGAGCCACACTACACACCGTGCTCCCTCAGCACTATACCTTGTTTATGACCTGGTCAAGCTTCTTTATTTTAATTCTTTTGTTGATAAATCGTGCTTATGTTTATTTGTATTTTCACAAATTGGTCCATGTTTCAGCTGTATTGCAAAAACAATGTTTTATTAAGCGTAGTCATGCCTCCCATGTCCTAACTGGCCGGGAGGTCAGGCCCACCAGTTTGAGAATCACTGTCTAACAACTAAAACACTGCAGAACAGATTCTAATCTGCTATATTTAGCACTGAGTAGGGTGAAGTCACATTATTTCCTTATTATTCTTAATCAAACATTGTGCCTTGCTCAGCTTGCCGTTAAGAACAACTAACTCACATATAAGTTTGTGGTGTATTATTAATAGCAAGCTGCAGAGCGCATAAGGGACCGGAGGAGGAAAACAAGGTAAGTTATGCGGGTCCACACTGCTGCAGGGCTGCTATTGTTCATGACAGCGGCATAACAATGTGCTTGCAGAATTTGCATTGTGGTTAATTACGGTTTCACTAAAATAGCAAGCTCATCTTTGAATGCAGGGAATGTCACTTGACGGCTGGTAATTTTGCTGTCAATCAGATTACTCCCTAATCAGAGCAGCAGTTTAAGCTATTTTATGACATTTCCAGAGACAATAGGCTGCACAGGGGAGGAAATGTAATTACCATCAGAGCATGTGGTGAAAAATTAATAAGTTAATTTGCAGCACCAGCAGAGTGTCAACAGGAAAAGAAATGCCTGGAGATGTACTTCCACTGAGTGTCCATGGGAAGGAAGCCCTGAAGACTGGATGTTGCAAAGTCAATCTGTCACTCTAACACGGGCCTCAGCAGCGCTGCTCCAGTAGGGAGTGTTGGATTTGTTGACAAATCTTCCCTGTCCTGCACTGTGATGCATTGCAAGTAGCTACAATAGATTGTGGTCTACAAGAGGAAGCTTTCTACAAAGAGAAAAATGTCAGGCAGCTTTGATAAATATTGGCTTTGAATACAGTCTGTCCCAAATCTGCCCAGGGCCAGTGCACCCAGCAGACTTATGTAAGAGCTGAATTATATACAATAATTCACAGTCTGGATGTTGGAAGAGCGTTTTGACAGTTCCCAAAATCATTGCTTTTTCATTGCAGAGGATCCTTTTTTTCCCCCCCTTTTTCTTTCTTTCCGCTCAGATCAAGGCTTAGCTTTCAAGTGGGCTGGAGGGTATATTCTTGCTAATTGGCCACATCAATTTCACTTGGTTTGTAACTGTGCAACACCTCATTGCATTCTAAATGTACCTGCATAATTTGGCTGCTCAGCTTGATAAAGGAGATTTTTTCCCCTGTTCTAAATTATTCTCTCAGACTGTCTGTGTCATTAATACATGATAAATGTAAGTCTCCAACGTAAGCCCATCAAAGTTTCCATGAAAGACTTTATCAGAAAAGAGATGCCACCTAACAGTCTTCGCTCGTAGCATTCATTCTGTGGCATGAGATATTAGCTGAGCATTTTATGAGCCATTTTTTTAAATATTTTTTCAATCTGTTTGTATTTAGAACAAGTCAGAACAGTGTTTGCTTTGGACCTTTTCTGTTTTAATTTTTAAAATTCTTTTTACAATAGACCAAACTGACATTTTAATATCAGCGCTGAAGTCTTTCTTCCTTGGCATCGAGTTAATACACGCATAAACGCGCCAGATAAGCAAACTGCCAAAACCTTTTAAACCTGCAGGTGACCAGTTAATTAAGTGAATTTGATTAGCAGCACATGTGCTCTACTTAACCACCTTAGTTTCCATGGAAGAAGTAAGAGTGTATTTAGTTTATTGAACACTGCCTCTGTAAAAATCTGTATTATTTATCTTAGATTTTATTCATAGAGAGCTTTATTTTTAATTTGTCTTGATCACTAAAACCTCAGAACGTCTTGTTATTGCACGTTTACTATGAACTTCTGCGTTAATGCATGTCAGGATTAAATGTCTAGGTTTACTACTTCATAATGAGGCTATCGGGTATGCAAATATCACTCCATCTCTTAAAGGTATTACTGGTATTATGAAACGGTCTCTCTGGTAAAGCAGATATTCAGCAGTACAAATAAAGAGCTTTTCCAAATCCTAGCAGACCCCAGCTGAACTGATGGCCTCAAAAGTAGATAACCCACTTACTCTGTGGTAGGTAACAAGATTTCATTTCAAATAATCACTGAACCAGCAGGCTTCACTGATTAACAACAGAGCAACACAATTTCACATTTTTAAGCTTCAGAGTCTTATTCAGAGCATTCATAACAGGTGAGCAAATCCGATTAAATAACCAAAACACAACTGCTGTGACACAATCATCTACATGTCACGGTGGCATCAGTGCCTTTGTTTTTTGTTTTTTTTGTTTTTTTTTATCACAATATAGTTGATTGAAGGACTCTTCAAATGATTCTGCATTTAGTCTTTGACAAAGTGACAAACTAGCATGCTATCACAACATACCCAGTCCCCTTTTTATATTTTTCTGGTCTAAAAAAATCCTCATTTTTACTGGAATCAACATTTTGCACTTTCATAATTCCCAGAGAGCGATGAATTTAAAACCGGATGATGCTTTTTCTTCTATATGCACATTTTCTACTCCATTTTGGAGCATGGTCAGGACTAACTCTGTAGGTGTTAGATGTTAGTTAGCTTACGTCTCATATTGTCACATAGATACCCACCAGTGATGAGCAAAGTGACTCATTCACAGAGCAGAGAGTAGTTGCTGTCTTGCACCACTGTTAGCTTAAAAGGAGTGCAAATACAAGAGTGCAAACAAACACTGAGTCGCTTTAACAAAACAACTTATTTGACCTAGCATGAACTGAGATTGCACAACACATGGTCCCCCTGTTTTTTTCCAACATTTTGCTTTGCCTGCCAGGCTGTTTGGTCCGTGGTCCTTGTAACGCATCACACAGCTAAAAACACAATGAAATATTTAAGGCTTGACTTGCTTTAGAAGGTGAAAATGAGCTCCCCTGTTGGCCCTGATCTGAGCTGTGGTTAGCATGGCTCTGCAGTCATTAATCCTTTCGATTCTCCAAATTTAGAGACCTCTGCTGCCTACTTAGGCTTACCAACATCTAAAACTTAGGAGAATAACAGGAGTACCTTACCTTTAATCTTTAAATTAAAAAATGCACTAATTTATTTACCAATATTGTCTGAAACAGGATACATTTATATAAAAAAAGTGACATACACAGAAAATAAAAAGCAGCACCTCCTTAAAATCTGGGATAAACTATTATTATAGCAATTATTTATCCAGCCTTTAACATAGAAATACAATTAAAAAGGTAGAATTTAACAGAAATTCCAACAATAGGTCTAAAAGACTCAATTATCAACATAATAAAGTTTAAGTAAAAGTAAAACCCTTCACACCAACAGTGAGGACTCCCCCTCCCCCGGTCAAACAGTGTTAACAAAGCTTAATCTATTAAATTAAATACATCTGAGTAACTAAATAGACCGCCATTAACCTTGCTTATATTAAACATAAACAGCCGTGCAAATTACAAGATTAATCAAACTAATTACTAAGAAAGAGTAAATACTTTATGTCAACATACTTACAGTACATTCATGTAACGCAGACAGCAGTATCAGGCTTGGACTGCTGAAGCGCTAGAGAGCTTCCTTTGTTAATATAAATAAATGCATTGTTTCAACATACAAATTTAAGCAATAATTTTATGACCAGCTGCAAATTCAAAGCACACATCACTGGTCTTTAACTCTCCATCCGCTGAGAAAGATTTAGTTCAGGTTAAATAATAATAATAATAATAAAAGCTTCAGACTTACACTGTACTTTGAGCTTGATGGAGGAGCTGGTCATCCCCACCACGTTCTCTGCGATGCAGCTCAGTGTAAAGTTGTTATCTTCCCGGCTGATGTTAAACAGATTTAAGTTGATGGAGTGGATGTTCGGCCAGTAAACATTTGACTGTAGAAAGAGAAAGATGGGAGCAAACTGGGGTTAGATAGGTGTTTAGGTGCATGACGGGTCTTCTGTACAAGTCATACTATTGTACGGCTGGAGTTTAAATTTTTAATCACTTAATTAAACTAAGTTTAATTATTCATCAGTTAAAATCCGGTAAAAGGAAATGGAACACAGTGGAGAAGTGCACACTACCTGTGGGAATTAACTAGTTATTGATTCACTAGATTTCTATTAGCATGGGTTTAGTACTGCAGCAATCCTGTAAAGAGTAATACTAACTAAAGATTTTCACCTTTAGGTATCCAAATATAAATCGCCCATCCATGCCTCTAGCTGGCCTGACGCCCACTGCACACACTTCACTCTTCCTAATATATTATCTATATGTGCTTAAGCATGAAGCCTGCGGCCGAGGTGACTTTCATCTAAAGTCAACGTAAGCACTAAAGGCTCAGATGACAAATGTAACCACAAAGCAGCTTTAGAGACTCCTGCTTCCTTTTTCTTTTGCTTTATTTCTGCACTTCTTATTGCAAAAGCATC
Organism: Kiunga ballochi; assembly: GCA_037177335.1. Classification (NCBI taxonomy): domain Eukaryota; kingdom Metazoa; phylum Chordata; class Actinopteri; order Atheriniformes; family Pseudomugilidae; genus Kiunga; species Kiunga ballochi. The sequence goes on from JBAMIG010000001.1 coordinate 26,092,578, forward strand.
CCTTGGGTCTGTCCGAAGGAGCCAAGATAATGGCTTGCCAGTCTCGCTGTGGGTTCAGAACATCTCAGTCAGACAAAAGTGCCTTGTTTTCCCTAAGAGGAGATCATCATGGAAGGCCGTAAACAAGTAGTGAGAAGTGGAGGTAGCCACTGCGTCATAGTGACTATTCCCACCTGTTCTTACTTTTATGGATTGAGGGATTTCAATAAGCATTGACCCATAATCTTGCCAATTTGTATTTTAATGCAGTGAAATACAAATGATCATATTTAGCTATAAATAATGAAAAATATTTTCCTATTCATAACCAAGCTTTCTTGATGGCTAACTGTATGCAGCTTTAGTGAAGTAATACAGTAGCAGAGCGGGAGAGGGGGGTTAAAAAGAACAAAATAAGAATGGAAATAACATTTTCAGTATATTTTTGGTGCAGCTGGGGTTGAAAAACCGTCAATGTCTGACTTTGAAGCGGTACCTGAGTGAAATATTGAAGGTAAGGGGTTACTCCATGCACTGAAAACTGGCCCAAATGGCTCTCAATCAAATGTCAAGGAAATAAATAAGAATATGGTGGGTGTTCAGCCCTTACTATCTTGGTCTTTTTAGAGCAAGATGTCATTGTATTTACAGACTGGAGTTAAATGGAGAGAATTCAAATTCTATTGGACACAGATGTGTAATAATTATTTATTTATGTTAACTAAAATATATAGTTGTGTGGTGCTGTGCTTATTTTTTCAGCCACAGTTTAGGTAAATTATTTGCTTCAGTAGTTTTTGCTTCATTTTGTTATTTGAGTTGTAGACATTTAACTGAAATTCTTACTGGTTTTTACTGGAAGTAGATTTTTATTTAGTAAATGTGCAGTTTTAATGCATTTTATGTTACGTATATAAATTATACAAAACTTGTTTTGTGTCAAGTATAGAGCAGATTTTCAGGCTAAAGGGTAACAGAGTAAATGATCAAATGAGAGATGGAAGCATTGTCATTAAAATTGAAAGTATGTCTAAAAGCAGGTAAAGCAAGTAATATTGTTTTTCTTGTTTACCAGTATGATCATAAATAAAATTTCTAGGACCCCACCTTTAACTAAGTTTAATATGTAGCTACTTTAGTGGGAGTTACATGATCAATTCTTACTTAAAAAAGTCCAAAAGCTCTAAGCAAAAGTAGCTTTTAGAAAAGCACTGTTCATTAGCCAGTGTGTCTGCATCAATGCAGCTGGGTCTGTCTTTACATATTATGTTGGAATAAATGATTCATTAACTTAAATTTAACCTGCTTGCAATTTATCTGGACCTGCTGCTCTTGTCAAGTTCTAAAGTCAAATCTCATAAACACAGAGATTTACATTTATATACTTTAATCTCACTGGGAGCTGACCTCTTAAAACTATGTGTGGCCTGCAGCTCAGTGTTGTATCTAAATGCATCCTGCTGCTGCTCACCAGGGCTACAATGACAACTTCTGTCAGGAAGAATCCATGCAGAAAACATCTGTCACAATCAGCTTCACACTACTACTACAGACATGATGCTGAAGAGGGAAGACTGAGATCACCAGCGGAGCATCTGCTCGTGTTACAACTATCATTTAACGGTTACAAATCCATCTTTTTAAAATGACTATGCATCACATTCAATTCCCAAAGAGAAACTCAACTTAACCTGATTAATAAATCAATAAACTCATCTATTCCTAACAATATTATGAGCGCAGCTAAGAAATAGTTATACTGAAAGAGTCTATGGTAGTTCTTATACTGTGCAAAATGTTTCTAAATGCTTAACCTGTGGTTCAGACTTAAACATGGTTGCTAAACATCATTAACATTCATTGCCATCTGACCCGTCTCTCGCAGGTAAGATCCATCTGGAGCTTCCAGACACAGTCCATAAAAAATATACGAGGGCTCTGCAGGGATGAAACATTAGAAATGGCAGGAACACTACAGTGCAGAAGGAAATCAGAAACGTGAGAAACGCTGAAGAAATGTGGGAAGTACCAGCTTTTTCCTCACAAACCTTTTGCCCCAGTGCATGCTGGGATAATCAAATGCCAGTTTCCACATGGTCAGCGCTGAGCCAGTCAAACAAATAGTCATCAGAATTTATAGGCCAAGTTGGCTAAATGTGAGCTGATGGTATTTTAGTTTGAGAACAGCTGATTCATTACGTCACACCTGCGGAAAGTCTGAGTGTTACTGAGGGAAAATGATGCAGAAGCATCACCGACATTTTGCTAAGGGAACATTGTGAAGTAATTACAAGCACCCGGTGTCTGAAACAGCGTGACACTCTTAGTTTGAAAAATCAGATTGGGTGGTTGTGTTTGTATCTAATTGGGCTGCAGGACAAAAACAAGTGAAATGACTAAATAGCCATGTATCGCCACATCGCTGTTTACTCTGTCCCTAGTTTCCCAACTGATGTGCATCCATTTTTACTCCATGTAACTGCAAACAGTCCCGTTCCAATGTCGATGACCAATTCAGGTGCAAAAGTCTTCTGATTTAATCTCAAATTAGAAATAACACAATAAAAATCCATTCTTGTATAATTTGGGACATGACTAAAAAAAGATCAACATAGCATAATTCAAATCTGAGTATGTAAAAATATGTCTAATCCCTTCAGGAATTCATTCATTTTCCAAACCACTTAATCCATTCAGAGTCCCGGGTTGCTGGAGTCTGACCCAGCAATCATCGGGCGAGAGGCACAAAACACCCTGGACAGGTTGTCAGTCCATCACGAGGCATTGACTAAAATGAATTTTTATAACTCTGTTTTTGCCCAAACTTCTGATTTACACTCTGCCCAACTGTGACACAACATCTGGTTGAGTCTGACTCACTGCGAAGCGTTTGGGTCCAGAAAACCCTGATGTCTGTTGCGTTTCCACAGCCAGCTGTACTCGTACCCTCATAAAAGCTGAAATGTGATGGCTGCTTCAGCTACATAACAACATGACATCATGATACCTTCCCTGAATTTGAATGAGGAAGAGCGAGACAGAAAAACTGATGAGAATGGTAGATAGCATTCAGCAGTTTGTGTTTTCTTCTCTGCGTGTGGCTCTGAATGTTGCTTTACAGAACAAACAATCCATGTTAATATTACAGAATGACCAGACAACAGATTGCAGCGTGTCAAGCTCTACCCCTTTAGGGTGGTATCAATACGTGTTTGTCATTGTTTGAGATGTAGAATCCCTCTAAAGACGAGCCGTCAGCATATCTCCACATCAGATTCATTCACTTTTCTCACGGCGACTGCTGTTCAAATGCCTAAACAGAACATTTTCCATGATAAAACAGTACATAGATCTGAGTTGTATTATTTTATCTGTGTTTGTGAGTTATTTTTTTTTACCCATAGCTACAAGTGTGTGACTTACCAGGTGTGTGTTGATGGAATGCAGGTCGCTGACGGTCCAGTCCACTTCAGGAAGCGGTGATCCGGATCCATTGCAGCTCACTGTCACGTTGTCACCCTCCATCACCAACACGCGGCTGTGACTCACACTGATCTCTGGTAAATCTGAAAATACACATACAAAAGCGTAAATGTTCACATGAATATATATGCCTGTCACTGTCTGTTCATATATTTTCACACCAAATCAATTAATCCCTTTTTATGAGCTTATTTGAATGAGCACATATGAAAGGGTGGAACACACACACAAATGTGTGTGTAAGAGATGTCCAAAGGGATGAGTCACTGCAAAGGGATAATACCGCACAGCCTACAGCCTCTGTCAGAGTCAACACTTTGCTCATCACATCAGATTCATCCTATGAACTCTGCTATCCCTCCTTTTTCCAACTTGGCTCCATGATAGTCTCCTAAACCCGTTTTCTCTTTTCCTCCCTGTCCTCCACTCTCCTCCCTTCGTTTAACCCTCAGATTTCTCCTTCCATCCTCTTACCGCAGTTGGAGATGTTCATTTTTTGCAGTAGTATGTTGGAGGTTCCATTCCTGCAGTAGAGCTGTTGTGTGTGAAAGCCCGCCTCCCCTCTCTGCCGCCACAGCTGGATCCAGCGGATGTCGCAGCCACAGTCGAACACAACTCCATCCAGTAGTCTGGAAAGAAAATTAAGGAATGTGTATCATTAATGACAGCCACAACAACTGACATAAAACTTGCAATGAAGCAGAAGCATCATAAACAATAGAAACAATAAGAGAGAAAGAGAATCAACAAATCTACAAATTTCATTCAGTGTTTTCATCAGAATTTATCATGGATGTCTTTATAGTTTTCTTTCTGGTTAAGACCAAGTTATGCAATTTATTGACCAACAGTTTGGTTTGAAAGCACAAACATTAGCAGGCTTGTGTCGCTGGGAGCATCTTGCCCCCGAACAGGTTTATGGAGTGGTAATCTCATACGTTTTTCATGCTACCCGCACCTGGTTTTCATCAGATTCATAAGATCAGATTTGAGTCTCTCTGGAACCAGAAATCGTGGAACAGCTGCAGCTTGTTGTGAGCTTACAAACTTTCTAAATGTCCAATATTTTCTCTTTTAAGATCTTATAGTGAGTTTGGAACCCTTTATGGGCTTCATGACCGAGCTCCATTGTATATGAAAGACCTCATAGTTCCATATGATCCACAAATAGCACTTTTGCTCTCAGACTGCAGGTCTACTTGTGGTTCCCAGACTCTCTGAAGGTGCTTTGCCACCAGTACCTACTTTACCTGACCTTACACGACTCCACCCTGAAACCGAGCATTTCCGTTATGATTTGTTGAACCGTGTAGATTCTTTTTCTGTACCGACTTTATTGTGGTTCTAAGCAAGTCGGGCCATGGAGGTTGATTGATCCATCTGATGTGATCCAAGGCATTTTGCCTTGCCCTCTGACGACGTTTCTTGATTTGTTCCATTAGTGTATTTCCTACGAATAACCATAATCAGAGGTATAAACCTCAGGTATAAAGTTCTGTGGTGTTCCGCAGACCCCGCACAAGGCATCTAGAAAGTCGCATTGCACGGGGGGACGCTTCCCACATTAGAGGATCGCGACCTGTGATGGAAAAGCAGAGTAGAGTACAGCCGGGTCAGTAGCGTAGAGTTGAGTAGACACTAATGGAAAAGTGGCTTAAGAAAACGATGGGAGGGAGAGCCTTTACCTATCAGGCTCCTCTCTAATGGAACCAGTTCCCAGTGCTCCCAGTGTGGGTCCAGGAGGCAGACACCTTTCCTACCTTTAAAATAAATCTTAAGACTTTCTTCTGTACCAAATCTTACAGGTATGGATAGTTTAGCCATATGTTAGTTATGCAGTTAGTTATGGAGACATCCCATAATGCACTGAGCTTTTTACACTCTGCTTATCTTCCTTGTATTGATTTAGACATCATGAACCTTTTTCTTCTCTTTCTGGATAAAAGCTGCGGTGTTAATGTTGTTGCAATCTTATTTTGTCTTTCCTGTCCTCTGTCTTTCCTGTCCTCTGTCTATCCTGTCTTTTCCACACCAGCCAGTCGAGGCAGATGGCTGCCCTCCCTGAGCCGGGTTCTGTAGACGGTTTTGCTTCCTGTTAAAAAGGAGTTTTCCTTCCCACAGTCGCCTCATGCAGCTCAGGCTGGGGATTGGATCAAAGTCAAGATTTGACGTAATCTTTTGGTTTTCCTTATCGACTTTTTTTGATTAACTGGCTCAATATGAGGTCTGAGAAGCGTCCTGAGATGACACTGTCGTAATGTGATGCTATATAAAGTTGAATTGAATTAAAATAAAACCACAGGTGACCCACAGCTTTGTAATTAAATAAAATAAAATAAATGATAATTAAATGAAAAATACTGTCCTAGAGGGAAATGATAATGCTGTAAATATTTATTTATCTTACAAAAATGTTAATAGTTATCTAGAAGTGCTCTGTTCCAGAGGGTGGTGGCTTCTAGTAAGAAAGATCCCCTGTGAATCTCTGTCTTGCATTGGACATGAAGATTCACATTCTTTAACAGCTTGTCCAGCTTCCACCTTCAGCTTCTCCACAGTACCAGTGTCTTTGGTCTCTGGCTCTGATGCTGCAAAGCTGATTTCATTGGAAGATATGCTTTCAATGAACATCTAACTTCCTTGAAAGGTCTGCTGTGTCTCCTTTTGTAGATGCCTCTGTGGTGGATTTGTAGTCCATTCTGTCATCTAGTTGAATCTGGTATTCCCCACCAACTCCACCTCTTCTCCAAGGATGTAATAAGTGCTCTGTTTACTCCTGTTTCTCCTCAAGTCAACAATAATCTCTTTGTGTTTGTTTGTGCTCAAGATGAGGCTATTGTTTCTGCACCAGCTCACAATCTGACTGACCAGTTCTCTGGACTCAGCTTCTCGCGAATCACCTGATAGTCCTCACAGCTGCAGAGTAATCAGAGTATTTCTGCATATGACAGGGCACAGAGTAGTATTGGATGTCTGAGGCGAGCAGAAATGGGAAGAGTATCCCTGGTGTTATTGCAGAGTTTCTGACAACCATCTCAGACACTCAACCATTCAGTCTCACAAACACTGGTCTGTCATAAAACCAGGTGATTGTAGAGGTATCCACCTGGAATTTACAGAGCTTCTCACATAACTGAGCAGCTGAATTGTAACAAAAACTCTCATGAAATTAAAGAACACGATCATCAAAAGTGCTGCTTGCTCAGTCTAGATGAGAATGGGCTCTCTGAAGTGGGTATAAGAGCTTGATAGCAGGAAGATAACAGCGTCTTTATTCACAAACCTTTTGCAAAATTCAAAGTGTAAGGACTGGGATATACCTTTACATGTACATATAGTTATCGCTACTGCAAACCACTTAAGCATGGTGGGCACATAACACTCAATACCGGGGGTCGCCACTAGGGGGCAGTGAACCACAATAGGACTCTGAACCAATGCGTGAATTTTCTTAAGCAATTCTGGGTCATATAGGTAGCAAACTGGGCCTAGAGGCGGGGTTCACCCTAGACAGGTCACCAGTCCATCGCAGGGCAATACAGAGAGACAAACAAGCACACACACTCATTCCTATGGAATATTTAGGATAACCATTTGACCTAACATGCCAACCATCATTGGAAGGTGGAAGGAAGCCGGACTACCCAGACCCACACTAACATGGAGAGAACATGCAAACTCCACGCAGAAAGGTTACAGTTCAGCCAAGGCTCAAACCAGCAACGTTCTTGCTGTGAGGCTAACTGCACCACCATGAGGCGGCTGTGGCCTAGAGAGAAGTCTACCGGCCAGTAATGATGTATTTTTTGTGTACCAGTCTGCTGCTAAATGTCAGGCCCGAGTGTTTATCACTGTGGAACAGAGAGGAACAATAATTAAAATGCTGGTGGTTGCAAAGAAGGTTTGAAATGATCCGCCATTGTGTTTACCTCCAATCTTGCGTTCACCCATAGTGACCAAGTCAATATTGCAACTCACACACAAGACACATAATCTATTTTGCTCTAAATGTGTGGGCGCCATGATGCGGGCGTGAAATTGTTACCAACAGCAAGTGACCCACGCCTGGTGGGTCCTGAGGTGTTCGCTCTCTCATTGAAGACAGAGCAACTAGTTTGTTGCCTTTTGTTTCAGATGGTCGGGATTCTTTAGGTGCTGGAACAACGCAGGAAGTTTTCCGCAGCACAGGAACAATTTTTTTGACTCAGGCTGATGTTGAAAAAATGCTGCAGAACCCAACATCCTGTGCATGTTCTGTGCAAGTTTTCAGAAGCATGGCGCTGACCCTATCTGGACCTGCAGCCTTGTTCTGATTCAGTTTTTCCAGTTGTTTCGTCTTCCAACCCAGTCCACAGTAAGCTAGTCTAATATGTCACATGTTCAGTCGTGGCATTGATGTCCTCTCCATGTGCTTCACAGAGGATTTGTGGGCTCAAAGCACCCTCTCAGAACATCTTCAGCTTCTTCCAGGTATAAACAGGCTCTGTGAAGAAGAGGCAATATAGCTTTCTTAATTGTAAAATCTAATCATGATTAAAACTAAAGTCAATTATATTTTCTTAATACACCTTATTGTGACGACCACTAGAGGTCAGATATTTTTCAAGCAGAATAACAGACCCGGTCAGTCTGCATTTAACAGATTTCTAAGACTGTTAATTTTAGCAAATGAAATATTCACTTTTAATGATTTGGAAGATATTTTTTTATATAAAAGTGGAAAAATAACATTAAAATCTGGTGCAGGCTTTTTTTTGCAGCAACCTAGCTGGGGTTTCAAACATACATGGGTATTTTCATAAGAGAAAGAATATACCTGGAAGGTGTTTTATTTTAGGTTGAGTTTTAATAACCTGCAGGAGGGGGGGGGGGGAGGAGGGAAGGGGGGGAGGGGGAGGAAGAGGAGAGGGGGGGGGGGGGGGGGGGGGGGGGGGGGAGGGGGGGGGGGGGGGGGGGGGGGGGGGGGGGG
>JBAMIG010000001.1:26172208-26182539 GCA_037177335.1 Kiunga ballochi
CCTCCTTTTGCATGGAGTACTGCATCAATGCGGCGTGGCTTTTTCATAATATTCTAATTTCCTGAGATGTACCTGTACTTATTTTGTTGAATATGTTTTTGTTGCTGCATTGCTTGAAAGAGCTGGGGCTTGATTTTAAACTGTGTTCAGAATAATGAGCCATACAGGAAATTCCACTTTAGACTGATGGTTTCAGTCAAAGACCAAGAAGCTCGCTGTTTTCCATTGCTGTTTTTAGCATCAACTGATGCTTAATTTTCTTTCATCCTCAAATACACTGATCTTTTTTTTTTTTGCCGTTTTAGACTACTAAAACGTCAGATTGCTGCACATCCATAGCAGATTTGCTGCTGTAAGATAACAATAACGCTGTATTGTTAGTATTTCAAGTTTAAGTGGTATTTGAGATTTGAGAGTATTTTGAAAACAGAAGCACGCAATCAATGACACCCATTTGTGGAAAAGTGAAATGTGTTTTGCTTTGTACAATAAGAATCAGCAGCAGGAAAAACAATCAGCTTCTCATTGTGCCGTTCCAAAACAGCTCGATCTTTATAAATGAATAACATCTCTCATTTCACTCAAATAAAGATGGTGGTGAATGAGGTCTAACCTGACATAAAATGCTATGAGTTACTGTTTCTTCGCTTGTCTCTCCAGACTGCTTAAAGCCCCACAAGGTGGCATCACAACAGCCTGGAGTCCAGGCGGGGAGGTGCCGGCATCCCCTGACAAGGCAGCAGAGGGAGGCGGCAGTAATGAGAAAAATGCTAATTCACCAACGGAGATATTGCACTTGGCCTCCCTGATGAGGGATCAGGGGAAAGGCCGTCTCTAACTTTTGAGGGCAAAGGAGTGTATGGTTTTCTGCAAAGAGCAAAAAGAAAAAAGGAAAGGAAGAAGAAGAAGAGGAGGCCTGGAGACAGCTGCTGAAGCGGAGCAGCCTTGTAAATGATGTGGCTGCACACTGCATGGTTGCAAACCAAGAAAGGAGCATCGCACTCCTTTAAGAAGTGAAGTGAGGAAAACAAAAGAAGGAAAACCCACTATGCTACAGCAGGGACCCTTAATTCCATTTTCCCTGCTGCTTTTTAGCATTATTTGATCAGTAGCTACACAAAGCAATGGAGATGTTCTACCAGCGGGTGACTGGTGAGAATTAAAAGCTTGTTTAAATTTGGAACAGAAGCACACTCCGGTCCGACTGTTTTCTCAGCTCAACCTGAAAACCCTGCAGAAGAACGTGCGCTATGATCTGAACCGCTGCTGTCATCTGTGGAAGTACACAGCTTGGTTTTCTGCAACAAACAGGAGGAACAGGGGAAACCTCACAGAAAACAGGGATTAACAGTGGTGCAGTCTCCACTGCCCTTTTCCGGATCTGCATAGAACCCAAACACAGTAAACATATGCTCAACTCTTGCCTCCACCCCACTGCAGATAAAAGCATGAAGACTCACAGTCTCTGTAGTCCGGTGTAGAGCTCCATATCGACGTCTCTCAGAGTCTGCAAACCCGTCCAGTTCTCTATGTGTCTGTAAACAGCAAGAGAGAGGATAATAAATGAGACATTCCCACTTATCCAAAGAGAAAAGGAAAACAAACCGGGACACATGACAGGAGAAAAAAAAGTCCTTTTCCAAATCCCAAGTTGCAAATTAACAGACTGTGTGCTGTCAAAAGTTTTTGAATCCATATTCATTTAAACTGCAATTATTGGAACAGCTCTGACAGAGCGCTCTCTTTTGCCCTCTGATAGATTTAATTGCCAAGAGGCAGCTTCTGAGGCTTAATCTATGTAAAGGAAAGTGTATGTGATGGGGGAGGGTTAGAGCAAATAAATGCTGCAGATGACTTTACTCCTGTTATGGCTGCCAGACTCTTTAGCAAACCTCTTTCTGTGTGGAGGGATAACACAAGTGCAGCTGCTCCCTCAAATTAGCTCCAGGAAAGGCTATTTAAAAATGAAGTGGAGACGAGGTGGAAGTTGACAGTGCATCATTGTTTTGGGTTTATCATGAAGAGACATGTCAAAAAACATATGTAGTAATATGCAGCATGAGTTAAACAATGTATATTTGCACGTAAATTGTGTGGAAGCGTTTAAAGCCTTATTTACTGAGCACATAAATAGACCTTTAAGATGGGCCAGCAAAGCTGCTCATTGAGAAGAAGTAAAAGATACCTGCTTTCACATCAGTTTCCAAAAGTCTCCAATGACTCCAGAGAGAGAGTCTCATTTGTTGCAACTCGGTACTTGGAAAATAAAAGTCTTTTAAAAGCAACATTCCCTTAAAGGAAGCAGGCTGTTCTTTACACAACGCTGTGGAAAGCACCGTATTGCTGCATATTGAGGCATAACTATTGCAATAAGTCCAATCTATTTGCTTATTTTAAATCAGTGTAATATGGCAAACCACAAATTATTGGATGAGGCCTGTTTAGACCCACCCAGTTTCCAGCCATTGAGATATGAGCTGGATTTTAATGTGATATTTCTCCACTTAATTTTGCTGTTCAGTACATGCTTTGAGTTTGTGCCTGTTCTTTATGTCAGTCACAGAATAGATCTTAAAATCCTGCTGATTGATTGTAAATCCCAGAAGGGTTCAGGCCCAGAATACATCTATGATATGTTCAGAGAAGATAAACCAATCAGAGCTCTGAGATCCAAAGACTCAGGTGAGCTGGTCCAGACCAGAGTCCAGGCTAAACATGGAGAAGCAGCATTTAGCTTTTATGCTGCAAACATGTGGAACAAACTGAGATTAAACTTCCACCTCATGAAAACACTTTTAAAAGGTTAAAATGTTTCTTTTTTTCATGCATCTACAAATTAAATTTATAAAATAATGTTAACTGATCTTGCTTTTAATTGTTTTAATTCATTTTTTTATGCTTTACTGTATAGCTTTTGATGTTTTTATGTAAAACCCTTTGAATGGTCTTGCATGCAAAACATACTATACAAATAAACATGCCTTGCTCTATGTGGACCCAAAGTTCTGAGGGCATCACATGTCCCAGCTCGGCCCTAATGCTACTGTCAGTGCTGGAACCTGACCTAACTCGGCTTCATGATCGTGTGTAGGCTTGCCACTTTCTTTAATGAAGGCTGGCAGATTAGAGCAGTTAGCAATTAGAGAACAGAAGTGACTCTGTTCCTGGATATTTTTCCAGTAAATGAATTTTACAGTTTCATTAAGTCATGGATAGCAGCAGTGTCGGTGCTAATGTGAGGTCAGGTAATTTTCCAAATAATTAGGGAGTTGTGAAACCAAAGCACAGAGAATATGACTTGTTATGATTGCTGTCGGTGTCTGGGCTTATCACTCCATTATGACACTTTCTTTTAGGATTGAACTTGTTTTGCCAACACTATGAGTTGGCTGACATTTACAGAGGTAGTTTTCAGTTTTCTTAGATCTACATATTAGTGAAGTTCAGCAGTCACAAAATGTCACTACGTCTTACACAGTGCAACTTTGTAATTCAATGCAAGACAAATGTTGTTTCTCAATACTGTTTTACTTAAAAACTAGCTTTGAAAAAGCTTTAATGGTGGATTTAACTATGCAGTCTAAGCTCTGTGTTTAGTTATTGTGTTCAACATGAGTGACACCAGGGTGAGGCAGCTGTGTTGTTCAAAAGACAAGCGTTCTGCTTCAAAAGCTGTTTCTTTCAAATTATAATCACCCTGAAAAGAGCAGCTGGTAAACAATGCGTACATTTCCTGAAATAAAAAAATACAGAATGACTTTCAAATTCAAGCTGTTTATTTATTTATTTTTTTATTTTGTTTGTTTTTTACACACCAGGAAAATCTTTATTTTGCTTTCTAAACAGGAAGTGGATCAGATGTGGCTGAAAGTTTAGGAATGATCGCCAGCATGTGGATCAGTAAACATCTGTGGTGATGAGTTTAGGACAGCATGAGGTTATCTTTAAAACAAAGCGGACCAAAGGTTGTCCTAGATGAGTTAACGTGTTTGGGAAGAACACGACAATAAGCTGTTGAAGACAGCCTTTTAGTAATCGATAATGCCCGACAAGGTGTCCATTATCCGAAAATAATGGACACCTTGAAGAACATTATCCTGCTTATACCATGGTCACATATGAAATAAAATACATATTAAATCAACAATTATTTACAGTTATGTATGGAGCTAAATTTGTGTTTTTATTAAATGAAAGAAAAGAGGAAAGGAAAATTTTAAAGGAAAAATATTTATTTGAAATGAAAAACATATTTGACAGTAATTCTTTTCACATTAATTGCAAAAAATAATATTTGAGAGCAAAAAAAGGTTTTGAGATAATTATTAATAATATCTCAAATTTTTAAAAAATTTATATTTCTTTTAAAAAAGTTTTTCAAAAACATTTTTTACTCTCAAATATATACTTTCTTTGCTGTCAGGATGAAAATTTTATTTAATTTTTTTTTTTCTCTCAAAATTCTTTTCTTCTCACTCTTAAAACCTAAACTTTTGCTCTCGGATTTTTTTTTTTTGCTTTCAACGTGAAAACTGTGCAGGAGGCGGGCTCAGGCTGCTATTGGTCAGAGGTGAGGCCAAGTGTGGGGGAATAAATGGACGGATAAATATCAATGTAGTGCTAACCTGAATAACTGCTTTTGATAATGCTTGCTATTCCAACTCCTAAGTCACCACAGAGGACGTATGTCTGCAAGACGCTTGTATACCAGGCCTGTGATGTAGGCGTGTACTAATATCTGCCGCGTCGGCCAATGGGAAAATTCGCCTGCAATAGCCACTGTTCAACCCATAGAGGGCAGCACTGAGATGGCTTTAGACCAAAGTTTGCAGAATCAAACAAGTTTACATGAAAATGTCAAAAAATTGTACAGTAACAAGAATACAGCACCATTAGAGCCCAAGTCAGAAAGTTTATCAGCAAAAAAAGTCGTTTATCAGCAAAGAAAAGTCGTTTGGGGGGTTACTTTCTTATTAATGTTACATCAAATAGGATATAGTGCACCTCTTACTGTCTATGTGTATACTGGCATGACCATCATATTAGCATTTAAAGGACAGAGATTTAATGTTTATGGACCCTGACCACTGCTGGTTGGAACATTGCAGAATGACAAAACGTTGCTTTGTTCTCATCTTTCTTGCATATTTGGAGCCCAATAAGCCTGCAGGCTGCTTTCACATCAATGCTCCGTCACAGATATGACCTGGCGTGTTTCCTGCCCAGCGTCAGACAGTCGACGGTACCGTAGCTCCTGAATCAGGTGCGCAAGTAAAAAATGCCAACAGCGGTCATAAGTTCTGAGTTTGTGTTGCTATGGTTGGTAACTGTTGAGCCAGTAGCACAGTAATTTAGAACAATGAGGCTATTTGACCAGAACTTCTTTTACTGGTGTCCCTTATCCAAAAATAATGTACACCTAGCAGCCAATCAGAATTTAGTGTTCACCCGGACCATGGTATAAATATGAATAATATTATGTTTGATAACAGAAACATCTGACATCTGCAGAAGTCCATGAGGACTTTTCTTTTCTTTTTATATAGTCAATGATGAGAACCAGAACTGGATGCCCTTGTTTTAATGTATTCAATGCAATTATTGATCTCTAACTAACTCAGCATGAACTTAAAGAAAATCTCCAGTGAGCTGCTTTAATGAACTGCAGCATCTTCATATCCCATCTTTCTAATATGCTTATTGATGTAACCGTTACCAAATGTTCTGAAACATGGTTTAATGCTCCAGAACATTAAAAAGGTTGTATAAAAATAATAGTGGTCCAGGAGAGATTCACTGTATTTCAGCAGAAGTTTGTCTTTTTGTACTTAAAGGTAAGACTAAAGTATTTTTTGTTAGTTTCTGTTTTTCTTATTTCAACAGTTTCTTAATTAAAACCAGTACAGTCACTAAAAATTATCCTTAAAGAACAGATGATCAGAAGTTTAAAAGATTGACATTAAATAGATCTAAGTGACTCATAAGGCTGCTTGTTGTGCTTAGACCTACTGTATTATTGTGTCATGTACATGTTGACACCAATAATTAAAATGTACCTACATGCTTCAGATTATGCAACTTTTTTTAAATATGATATTGATCCGTAAATAATTATGTGAATTATATTTATGTGAATTATAATTATCTTGCCAAAAGCGGGAATAATCAATACTATGAATCCATATTCAACTGAAGATTGAAAGCAGTGCTACAGAAGGTCTTGTAGATGGTCATATACAGAGTGAACATAAAGATCAGGCTATCTCTGCAGAGGTGCTAACAGCTGGCCGTGGAACGGAAATAAAATGAGACGGAGCTGCAGATGTAACCGGCTAACAGACAGTCACGCTGCTGATGTTGGGTTCAGTGGTGAACTGGGGGGCAGCTGATCCTGCAGGCAGCAAGCTGAGTCATTAATGCAACCTGCGAGCAGGAAAGACCGACACCCCATGAGAGGATTTGCTTGTTTACAGTAGTGCTGTGCTACTCCATGCACACTGAGAGAGGGGAGGCTCAGAGGAAGGTGAGTCCACACCCTGGGCTCTAATACGCTGTGAGCCATCTTCTCTCAGGACTGCGTGTAACTTCCTGGTTATTGTTCCTTCTCATGTACAGTACAGGCTGTTCTTAGCAAGTAAAAGCCCAACATGATTCTGTTGGAGGTGTTACTCTTTTTACACATGAATTCAGATGTTGTTCAAACAAAAATATTTGTAACATTTGTTGGAGGGAAATGCAGGAATGTTTTACTTCTGTCATGACACAGATTACATCCCAGCTAGAGACCAAACATGATTGGCCAGGCTTCGGACTCGATGCATAATTAATCACAAACGATAACTTCAGTCCAACAATCTGAAGCTCTGAAAAATGTATAACGTGCTTATGTTTGATGGCCAGAGTAGCGCCTTGAGGGCTTTACTCATTGGTGTAGAACTTGATGTCACGTTTTCCCAGCATGACTAAACAGTATCTGGGAAGTAATCCTAGGCTCCTATGATGTCTGTTCTACCTACAGTGCCACATTTATGTTCAGTGAGATTGAAATTAGGCATGTCTGCAGGAAAATCCCCAGTTAGCTCTGTCATCCTCATTCTTAGTCATCCTCACTCTTTAAATAATCCAAACACATGGAGTCCAAACACATCTTGCAGATGTGCAGGTTTGCTTTAAGGCGGTAAAAACTCCTTTGTTCAAGCAGCCAATGAGAATGATCTATAGTAATTATAGGTCATTGAGGAAATATGAAATCTTGTGGTCATAAAAGCAACTCCATGGACAGTATCCAGAAATCCATTGGGCTAGCAGCTTTTTACACTTGGAGGGGGGTTTGAGGGGCCTGTCTCAAGGTTGCTAGTTCAATGCACTTCTGGGAGAATACAGAGACAAACCTCCACCCAGTAAGGCTGTTTGTGGACTATGGGAGGGATCAGAGTAGTCAGAAAGAGCCCACACATACAGAGAGTGTAAACTCCATACTGATAGTCTCTAGTGAGGTCTAGCTCTGGTCTTAATTGATTCTAGCAAAGTAGTTTTCATTTCTAACCTTAAGGAAGTGATATTTCTTTTACCTAAACCAAACTAAAGTGACATATAATTTGCAGTAAAGTGTGTGCATTATTGCCTGAAACCAGAAATTAGGTTGTACCTCATTCAGTGATATTGTGATCCAACCATCCAGTCCAATTATTTCATCTTTGGGATGACTGTTTGGCTCATTAAGGGAAACACTTCAGAATGGTGTTTTTCCAATGTGGAAACAGTCACATGATGTAGGATCGGTAATTAAAATGGCCTCAAGGCTTGTGTTCAAACATACAGGGAAAAATTATCTCAATGTGGAGGAGAGACCGGAAACTATAACAAAAACCTCTAAAAGCTACATAAAAATGGATTTAGAAATAAAGCAGCACAAATAAGCTTTGCTTATTAAATAACTAAAGATTCATGAGAAGGTTAATTAAATTTAAAATATTAAAACAGAAACAAAACAACTAAAGATACATTACAATGTTTTTCATACTAAATCCCACCGCTGGGCATCCTGTAGCAGAGATATTAAATGTCATTACATCCACTGCTGGTGCATTTCATTGACTGATTCATTGAACTTAAAAATGTAAAATGCTATTTGAATTAAGGTTTATGGAAGACTTTGGCAATCACAGAGCGCAGTACTGGAGACAGACGTAAAAAAAAATACTGCTTTTTTTTCTGCAGGTGGTTAATAAACCATATTTATTAATAACTTCTGAGTTAAAACCCTGCAAACAGTCTGCCAATAAAAAAAATCAGACCATTTGACCACACTGCATCGGGTGCAAATACTGATGCAATGTTGTGATATGAAAGATAAACCTAATTTATGCTAAATATTTTTTTTTCTTGAGCACTGCTTCATATTCCTTGATATGATTTTACTCTCTCCTAATTTCCCTCAAGCTGCTGTCAACAAACAGCCCAGTGGAGGCAGGCAACACCTCCCTGCAGACCTGATCACATTGTCTGCTCCCAACCTCTGATTGTCCGCCGCATGCTGAATATGCATGTGGATTATACTTCTGTGAAAAGACGGATATGAATAACAAAGATTCTGTGATGATACAGGAGCAGTCAATCTTTGTCCTGGTATCACTAGATGCTCGGAGGACGCACGAAGAAACTGCTCCATGAAATCAACATAATTTGAAAAAGTAATAGAGATGCTAATGTTTCACATTTCAGCCCGTCAAACCGACTTACAATGAGTGAAACGGGAGAATCATTAAATCACTGCTTTGTCAAAAACTCTACAAAGAAAGGAGATTCGGGAGGAAAAATGAAACTTTTCCTGAAAACATGATTAGTCTGAGTCTTCCTGTCTATAGTGGCAGTTTTATCTCTTATCTGTAAATGATTTCCTCCTTCACAGCATATTGTGATCCTGTTTTGTTAAAGCACTTTCTAAATAAATGTCCGGTGGATTAATAACTGCAATCTAAAGGAAATGATAAGAACAAACTGTTCAGGCAGATCAACCAGCTCGCTCTCTTAGACACAAGCCTCTGAAATTACAGCCATCTTCCATCTGCTTTAGAAAATGGCCTCCAACTAAGTACATTGGGAACTGGGTGGCGGGGTGGTTCAGCGCTCGAGGAGAACACCCTGGAAGCAAACAGTAACAGATTCCATCTCAGCAACAGCCATCTGTTGTGTTCAAGTGGCCCTGGGCGACACACTGAACCCCCTACATGCTTTCTCATCCTGAGCTTCTGATTCTAGCAGCAGAAATTTGCAACTGTGGTAACTTTTTAAAAAATAGATTAACTCAATTAAAGCAGACACATATTGAAAAAAAAGAAGGGTCCTGATTAAAAAAGAACAAGTTATGAACTGTTTGGATGAAAGCAGGTAGCTGTTTGTGAGCTTTATAAGTTCATTTGTTGGAATAAGCTGTAGTCAGTGTGAAGGACTGGACTCTAAACACACCTTTAAATAATATACACGCACATCCATGTGAATGTATTATCAGATTCCTGAAAAATCCCTCTTTTTTCTGAATTTATTTATTTATTTGTTTATTTTTCACTGTAAACGTGTCCAGCAGGAAGCATAATTATGGTCTGGTTGCTGAGCAAATTTGCTTTGCAGAGGAGCGTTATAACAATTCCCTTGATAATCTGAATTCTTAAGTTATTTGTTTGGCTTTTTTAAAATAATTGTTTATGAAATTTGCATAGCACTGCTGGACCTAACAAGAGGGACAGAAAAAAGATAGGAAATACATAAAAGAATAAAAGAATAAAAAAACGAGACAAAATTACACCATGTAGACAACAATGCAATCCAACCTGTTCAGAATTTCTCATTTTTATTAACATTATTATTGGTATATTTGTATTTATAATAATAATAACTGCAACACTGTTATTATCTCTAAGCTTTTAGCTTGTAACCCCAAACTGATGCAATAGCTAGTTTTATTCCTAAACAACCATGCAGAATGCCGGTGATGTTTTTATCATTAACCTTCATATTATGTTACGGGTCAATTTGACCCGTTTCAGTTTTTGTGCTGATCAAAGTACTGGTTATCCTTTCTTGTTCTTCATGAAAGTTTGTGACTTTTCCTCACCTGGGGTCATGAACCTGTGTGTGAAATATGGACACTTTGATGTGTCGTGGCATGGCTGTGCATTGTTTTTATACAAAGATTATGTTGCGGGTCATTTTGACCCGAACACTTAAATGTGAACAAGAAGCTGTTCAGATCCAAAATAAACATGTCTCTTTGATGTACTTTATTTTGATTGTCCAATTATTTATATTTTAATTGCCTTTGAACATGTATT
>JBAMIG010000001.1:26237055-26247277 GCA_037177335.1 Kiunga ballochi
CACCATCTCCTTAGTCTTCCCTGCATTGATGATGAGGTGGTTCTGTTGACACCAGTCCACAAAGTCCTGTGTTAGTCTTCTGTACTCCACATTGGTGTCATCCTTGATGACACCAATGATGGCAGAGTCATCAGAGAACTTCTGCAGGACGCAACTGTCCGTATTTTGTCTGAAGTCTGCAGAGTAGAGGGTGAAAAGGTAAGGCACGAGGACAGTGCCCTGGGGCGCCCCCACACTGCAGGTCAGAAGGTCAGACACACAGTTCTTGGCTCTCACAAACTGGGGTCGGTTTGTGAGGTAGTCCAGAATCCAGTCTCCCAGGTCACAGTCCACACCGGCAGTCTCCAGGTTGTCCCTCAGGAGCCGTGGCTGGATGGTGTTAAAATCACTGAAGAAGTCAAAGGAGAATCCTTACAGTGCTGCCGGGGTTCTCCAGGTGAGACAGCGAGCGGAGCAGCAGGTAGATGACGGCATCCTCCACTCCGATGCCTTGCCGGTACGCAAACTGCAGCGGGTCCATCTCTGAGCACACAGTGGAGCGGAGGTGGCCAAGGACCAGTCTCTCCAATGTCTTCATCCGATGTGAAATGCAAAATACATTTCAAGAAAAACTTGTCATGCTGAACAGCAAGATGTCTGACAAAGGGAAAGCACATTTTGTGAGTTACAAGCCTGATATTTCCTCCTTCATTGACTTACCACTAAAAGTGAATGAAGGACCACAATCTGATCAGGTGTGTGTAACTATTGTTCATCTACACAAAGCTCGAGGTACTCCCGTTATTTTTCTTACATGGACTCATAATCTTGTAAATCCATCAATCGGTCAATAAGTTACCGCCCCCAACTGACAATTACACCCACTGAACGGCGAGAGCGAGCAAGTTTGGGGGAAGTAGCACTTCTAAGCACCTGAACAGATTTACCTTGTAATGCAGAAGAAAGACAGAAAAGATAAAACAAGCGTTCCCACTTTCTTTCTCATGTACTCCCTGGACTTTCTCCATGTCTTTTCAGGGGTACAGCAGGGTCCATTTAATAAAACCGTTTTAAATGTAAAAGATGACACCAAATTCTGGAATAAACAGTAACCCAGAGTATTACTAACTTTATTTACTTACCAACATGTTTAAATATATCATTTCACATGCAGAAAATCTCCCCATTGTCACTTAACATCTCTGCATGATTACAATTGCGTACAGTTATTAAGAGGAAAAAAAGAAAACAAAACATAGAAAGGGAGATTCAGTCTGAAGAATGGCTCACTGGCTGCTTGATTGCACTAAAAATCCTCCTGAAAAGGATTAAACCTGTGGATTACTGAGAATAAGGTTGTGCATTCAAATATGTGACCAGCTGGGATAATTGACACAGAAAAATGAGAAAAACTGCCCTCGCTGCACACTTGTCTACAGTGAGGGTGCCATTAAGCAGTGTGTATGGTGAAGAAGTAAACCACTCAATTCGCCTTGTGTAGTGAGTGTGAGGTCTTCATGCTGGGCAGATCTGGCTTTAAAGAGGAAGGATTGATTTGTAAAATGAATAGAGCTGAAAAAGGCCTTGCAGCAAGCCGCAATCATGACATTTAAGAAATGGTTCGTTGCTTTTTAATTGGTACTGCACCCCAATGAATCCCAATGTTGTACAGAGACATATTTGTGACTTTTCAGTGCACAAATATAGTTTAGCTCTACAAAAGACTTCATATTTCCATCTCCGCTTCTCTCTCTTTTCATTTACATACTCATCAAAAGCACTGAAACAATATGCTAGATCTTCACAGGGAAGTCATTTCATTCTAACTTTGCTGGCATCGAACAATTAATGTTTTAGCCTGTTTGAGTCTATCAGGGATGCGCAGAACGATCTGTCCAGTTTGGGTTTCAGTCCAGTAAACCATGAAGAGAGGAAAATAAGGAAACGTGCATCATAGATGACTCCAGGAGTCTGCGCCCACAAGCAGTCGATTTAAAGGGCTTTTATAGGGTCAAGGGTCACTTGAGGCAAACCAGACAATAAACATATTTGAAAAAAATAGACATTTTTAGTTTGACTCCCAATCGCATTATCTGGATCTGCTTATCCAGCTTTGAGATATTTCATTTGAGTAAATGCTTCTAAGGTAAGTGTTTAAAGGTAGATTATAAAACTGTTTCCTTTCCTCATCTAAACACATCGGCTGGCATTCAGTGTCTGAATGAAGGCTTCAGAACATTAACGATGTCTTTATTTTAACAGGTCGATGAAGGCAACATTACGCCATTGTAGGCAGCATAATGTTTTTCTCTTATATTTTATTGAGGCTACGGCCATGAACTTGCTTTTTTTTCAGTCTTCTAGATGAATGACTCATTTTCAGAGGCTCATGACTGACCCATCACATGTCCTCCAAACAGAATATACATCTTTACCAGTCAGCAGAGGACAGAGTCCCTTGCTGTAAACACAAAAAAACTGCAAACTAAAACTGCCTGAGACCAAAGTGAGTGTGAAAGAAACTCAGAATGGGTCATGATTTTATTTATTTTTAATGGTTTGTAATTATTTAGGCAATTTGGAGGTGCATATGCTTATGGGGAGTGTCAAAGCACTCTGGGGGGATATAATGTATTGAATACAATATATAGAAAACGTGTAAGATAAGAACTCTTCACTTCACGGCATCCACCTAAAAAATGTCCTTATAATGAAGTTTATTATGTAATAGCTAAAAAACTAACAGCTAAAGAGAAAAACACGTTATGGGAGCTTTTCAGATGTTAGTATCCTGCTCTGGATTTCTCTGTAAAAGAAGCCTCAACAACGGCACTGGCCAACTTTCCTACTGCAAGAAGGAAGGGTCACAAAATATCCAAAACAGGAAAAAAAAATTCGGAGGAATAAATCTGAACCCATTCCAGATCCTGCAGCTCTTCCTTTTCATGAATTTTCGTCAACATGGAAATGTGTCCACGTGAATAAAACATTTCCCCTGCCTTCATTAATCGGAAAAAAATGACCAAGTATTAAAAACACACCCCACCTACAACAATGCAAGAGCTACACGCCCAATAGCAGAGGTATGAGCAGTAACACAAATGTTAATGGGTCATGCAAACAGATTGAGGCAGATTTTAAAACAAGTCTCATGTAAAAGTGGGTGAAAAGATGATGGTGTATCTGCAGAGTGTGTTTTTTTTAAAGCTGGAGATCTAATTGACACACAGGGAGCAAGCAAGCAAGACTCAGAGACTCAATCAAATAAAATACACTGGTATAGGGAAGCTATAACTGGGAATTCCAGAGGCGCTTTATGCAGAGTTGGGAAAAAAAAGAAAAAAGAGCATCTGAGTGCAACAAGCATCTTCATCGTAGCTGACGATGCACTCCTGGGTCTCTGTGTCTTGAGCCCTAAGTTTTATGGACGGACATGAGGGGCAGGTTTTCACAGATGCAGTGCAGCAGCTGCATCAGCGCCTTTTCCCTTTGACCGCTCTGTCCAGACAAGCCAATATATGTCCACATGAAAAAGAAAGCCGTCCGTTTACAGGTGATAGACTGGCCATGTGACCTGCGAAATTCTTCTTCAGTGGGTTTTCAGTGTGCTCAGTAAGTGGATTCTGGAATATCGGGGATAAAAATAGCCTTTGCCTCCAGAAATAAGAGCCAGTTTCATGGAAAATATGAAAAAGGAAGTGAGACTTTACATCCAGAGAATTTTAATGCAGAATCAGTTGAACATGCCATGTTTTCCTCACTTCAGAGTCTGATTGTAACATGATCATTTTTATAGTTTGTTATTTGTAAAATGGGGATTTTTAATGCTCAAAAATGCAAACAGAAGGTTCTTTATAAAATTGCAATAAGTGCAACGCTTTGTAAAAGGAATGAAAACAGTGGAAATGTCAAAAACTTAAGAAAGTTAATGATATTGTTAGATCTTGTGTATGTCTTTTAGAGAGCAAACATTTCATGTTTTATTTACATTAAGGTATATTGATGAAAAATGCACTTTATTAAGATACTGATGCACAGCATGAAGGTATTTGAAGCTATTTGTGCAATCCCAGCAACATATCCAAGCAGGATCATCCTGTTCATTCAGCATAAAGTTGTATTTTGGTAACTATAAGCATGCTCACCAACAGAAACATTTGCAGTGGATTAAGAAAAACACAAAGACTCATGACGACTGATTTTCAGACAATTATTCTCTGCTGATGGATGAGATCTAGCTGGGTGAAGGATGATCCACCATGTTCCAACAAGATGTTGATGGTGATGTTTCCGGCTGGAATAATAGAGAGTGAGACGACTGGCTCTGGTAGGTTGATCTGAAAGGATTTGTCTAGTTTCCCTAAATTAGATCCAAACAGAAACCATTCATGGATCCTGATGATATTGGAAAGGTTGACGTGTAAACATAGAACTGGATCTGGAAAACCCATCCATCCATTATCTACCGCTTTGTCCCTAACGGGGTCGCGGGGGGATTGGAGCCTGTCCCAGCAGCCAACGGGTGAGAGGCGGGGTACACCCTGGACAGGTCGCCAGTCCATCACAGGGCTAACACACAGAGACGAACAACCATACACACTCACACTCACTCCTATGGGAAATTTAGAATAACCAATCAGCCTATCCCCAAGGTGCATGTCTTTGGACTGTGGGAGGAAGCTGGAGTACCCGGAGAGAACCCACGATAATACGGGGAGAACATTCAAACTCCACACAGAAAGGTTCCCGGCTGGAGTCCTGGAGGACCGGCAACCTTCTTGCTGTGAGGCCACTGTGCTAACTAACTGTGCCACCGTGCAGCCAAGATAAGATGTATATTGGTTAATTCTTGTTTTTTTAGTGATTTTTTTTTATTGAATGGAATCAAAATCTTTTTTTTTTTTTTTTGCCGTATTGGTTAGTGACATACAGCAAACCATTGCATTTGTTTTTATTGAGGTTCCCCACAACATCACAGACTTAGAATCGGGGCTGTTTGTACAGAGAAAAGAGAGCAGGATGTGTAGAGCCAAAATAAGGAATGTAAGATAGGATATACCAAATCCACAATTTGTAATACATAGCTGATCTGAGAAATAGTGGAAAAAAGTTTTCCTAATAGTAGCCAAACTGCCAGAACGTTACAAAAGACAAATAAATATCCCTGTTTCAGTTTTTATGTCTGTGTTCCAATAACCTCAGCAACCAGTTTGTGCCACTTGTGTGTGTTAGGTAAAACACTCCTGCTTGCACATCATGATACCCGTTTGATGAGAAACTATTTTATGTTCAGACATCAGTATATTCAGCACTTCCAACACACCTGTAGCGTTGGACATTCCTGCAGCAGTCTGTGCATGTTGCAGTGGTTAGTAGCTAATATTAACTTTGCGTCTGATACGCGAGAGAAAAACAACAGACAACCATTTTATCGTCTTCCTTCTGGGAAAACACAGACAGCGCTGTTTTATTTTTTGCGCATGCTCAATAGTAACATCTCTGTGCACGCAGGCACACGTGGCATTGGAACATCATCACGTTAACAACTTTACATGGCTTTGCTGTCTATGTTTACTAAAATATGCTTAACACTCCTACTCAAAGACATGTACATAGTTCTTTATAGTGGTAAACAGAAACCACACAAGTTATACTCTGGCCATACTGACAGCATTATTTAAAAGAACAAATAAAATATACATCTGTCTGACCATTTTATGCTCCAAACAAATATTGCTTGAACCTTTCAAGTTTGTCTTTTGTCACAGGTTTGGTGAAGACATCAGCTACCATGTTTGCAGTATACTCTATGGAATACTGCAGTATACTCTATGGAATACTGCAGTATACTCTATAGAATACTTCCCTATTGGACAATATTCTATAGAGATGTTCCCTTTGGCAGGTGCCGACTGTACAAAATAAAACCTAATATCTACATGTTTGCTCCTCTGTCTGCAAACAGGGTTTTTAGATAGATCTGTTGTCTTCATATAACTTGACTGGTGTCTGTTTGTTACTGCTGTCCATACCTATGAGTAGCTGTACCAGGTGCATACTCTCCTGAGTAGTAGCTGCCATTTACTCAGCTTTGCATGTGGATGCACTGTTTATGCGCTGTTTTCCTGCTTTTCCATGAAAAACAACAGGCAACCATTTTGTCTTCTTCCGTCTGGGAAAACACAGACAGCGCTTTTTTATTTTTTGTGCATGCTCAGTAGTAACATCTCTGTGCACGCAGGCACACGTGGCATTGGAACATCATCACGTTAACAACTTTACATGGCTTTGCTGTCTATGTTTACTAAAAATATGCTTAACAACACCTCATACTGTTACTCTAACCTTTGTTTGCATTAATCCATGCAGAAGAGTGGAGCAGAAGGTGTGTCGCATCCCGCTGCAGGGAGGGTGGGTTAAATATAAGTGTGTAATGAACTGCTTATCTGCACATATGCATATATAATATGCTGCATTTCACATTCTTCTCTTCTAGACTGGTATCTGGAATCTACCTGTTGCTCTTTAATTTTCTTCCTCTGTTTTTCTTTGAATCTGGTTGGTAATATTAATATACTTTAACTAGAAATCCTTTATTCATTTGGCACAATCAGCAATCCAGTTGCAGAGATTCAGCATAGTGATAAGCAGTAACCAAAGTCCTGTGTGTGGCAGCAGATGCATAATGTCCTTATGTACACATTCCTATTGTGGAGAGATAAATATGAACGCATTTGATATAGTTGCAGTAATTATTCAATGGATATTTTTTACTTGTGTGTGAATATCCATTTCATCCCTCAGGATTTTGTATGTCCTGTGTATGCTCACAGCATGACAAGTGAGGGCGAACACACAATGAGTCATCACCGCCTGCAAAGCCACACAAGTCGATGCCTGCCGACTTCTATCGACCAATTACTCACTGGGTCATCGCTGTGTGAGCGGGCCAACTGAGTTGTCAGCAGTGCCACCGAGCAGGCTGTGCTGGAGTCTATGGCTGGGATCGAATGGGGATAAGAAACAGAGAGGATTGAGGAGGGGCTCCTTCCATTGTGTCAGGACTGGCAGACTGGCAGACTCTGTGGTAATTCGGAGAACTTCAGTGCTGCAGTCCATGCTCTGCAGAAGAGACAGGTCACTTTCGGGACCTTGAGAAAATAAGGGAGTCAGACTCCATTTGTTTTCTGTCTTTGTTCCCTGGGGAATCAAAGGGGAAGACATTTCCAGCCGTCCTGCCTGACTGGGTCTGAGTCACTTAAGAGGCCCGTTTTCGCCTCGCTCCCTCTGAGCTTTGTTCACACATCCAGCAGACATGGCATGTGGGACGGTTGCGGCTCGGCAAGAACAGCAGGCAAAACTAGGGGAGTGGAAGAAGCGGTGCTGACCAGCAGGGAGGCATCTGTGTGGACAAAAACCAGTGTAAATAAATTGAAATATAGCTTTTTAAATAGCCGAATATTTAGAGCAAGCTTCTTTCTTCTACAGTGAAACATCTGCATGTATATTAAATATGAGCACTATGAGGGTGAATTCATATATACTTAGTACTTTATTTGAAAAGTCAGATTAATTTCTATTTTAAATGTTTATTTTTTTCAACTCGGTTCAATTCAACTTTATTTGTATACAGGTAATTCACAATTTTGAATTTTTTAACACATATGATACAATTCATAGTATTACTGTTATAAACCAATTAAATCTACATTAATTTATATTACCTATGTTTATAAAAGTTTATTTACTTTAAAAAGTAAAACAAAAGTAGTGCTACAAACTAATAGATTCATTGAATCATTTCTTCATCTAAGTCTGGGAACTCTGTGCTTTTCTGTGCAACTGTTACACAAAGTGCTGGTCTATGTTTAAAATATGCTACATTTACCAATTTCCTTATGGGCTCAAGACATATTGTATATTAAATGCGTCTTTGGCAAAATACTGTTGCTTGTGCTGTGATGTGTGCTTGCTTCACCTGTCTGATAAAATAATAAAGAGTATGAATATTGATATATTTTTAAAGATTTAGCAGAAACTAATGAAAACCTTAGCTAGATGAAGAAGAGATGGGTTAAATCTTCTATTAACCAATTATGTAATAACAAAGTTTCTTAATTAAAATACATTAATAAACTTTGTTGTCGCTACAAAATGACAAACTTAGCTTAAATTCTGGTGCAATGATGTACATTTTCATTGCTCTACTCACATGCTCTGCCCAAAGCACATTAGCTAGCCTAAAAATTATGCTGTTAGCTTGGCAATGAGTTTAATGCACCACTTTATCTCAGTAATGAGTAGAAAAGCACTGCATGATCCAAAGTAGGCATGCAGGGGTGTTACAGGTTTGGAGAGCTAATGATGTTTACATAGATTTTGTGAACATTAGATGTTTCTATCTTATTTAATTAGGGATACAGTTAGGTTCAGCTAATACTGTCATGTTAAGCTAAATTACCAAGCTAGGTGCCGTTTACAGCTGAAGGGTGCTACATTTGCTAATGTTAATCTTTTCTTACTTTTGTGTTATAAAAACAAAAACTGTCACATCATTTTCAAAGAGTGTATTTATTACTGTGCTCAGAGTTTTACAGCAGAAAAACTAACAAGTCTTTACTTGCAAACACAGCATCTAGTGAACAGTTTTACAATAATGATACAGAAGAATCACTATTATCATCTAAAACCAACTCTTCAAGGTTGTTAATGTTTATGTTTATATCTCTTAAAGACTGTTGCATTTATTTGTATTAACCTTTCTTCCTTTCTCTCAGCCCAGTCTTATATTAACAATCTATAAGTATACACATTGGTACTAACTTGAGATGTTTGATTACTATGTTTGACTACATTTAACTCATTCATAAGATATTCATCCTCACATGTATTTGTGTGCATTTCACCATGTTTTATTCACTTGATATGATTCATCAATATATGCATTAGCTCAAAATGTTTAGTATGAAGTTTATATGTTTAACCTTTTGATATGACTGATCAACATATTCATTAGTTTATAGGCTTAATGCATGATTAATAAACTTCTACCACTGTGTGATTTAATGTGTGTTTAATAAACCTTTATTAATGTGTGATTCAAGGAGTGATTTTGTACTCAGAGTAAAGATTTCCCAGGCACAGACAGGATGAGCTAATAAGATAACGCTTTTGGCCTTGATGGAGCTGCCCAGATCCTGGCACCAATGAGCTCAGAAGATACCAATTTGGCCTTGAATGCAGGAGCTGAAATATGACCATTGTTCAGAGCAATTGTAGGGAAGGTTGTTTTTCCTCTCTTTCAGGTGCTGGACCAAGTGAAGTCTCACAGAAAGAGGGAAGTCCATTCTGCGGCTTTGCAAAAATACACATACAACATGAACGCGCATAACATGCACGACACATAGACACAAGAAATTGTATCAAATAAACAGGAGGAATTTTTAGGTCAGGCAGGTCATTCCAGGTTGTGCTGAGAGCCTGCAGGCACGGTTGGTGCTGAGAGAACTAGCAGCTACAGCTAAGACTGACCTCCTCTCGAGAGATATGTATTTTCTGCTTTTCCTTAAACAAAGAATTAGCAATTGAAATAGCACAATTCTGGTGTTTGTCTCTTTTCTTATAATGCTGAATTAAACCAACATGTCTCCTTCTGATGTTTAAAAGGTATCCAAAATAGATAAAGACTTCAAGACTTATTTCCTTTTTTCATCAACAAAACATTTGTTATATTTTTAGCCATTTACACATTTTTTAGATTAGGACATAATCTGAAAAACTCCCAGACCTCACTCTTTCTCCTCAAACTTTATATCAAATGGATTTATTCAGCTTAGCAAAGATTTCTTCCAATGAATCTCCTTGCAGGTTGCATGAAAATGGCTGTGCCTATTTCTGTTAAAATGGATCTTTGTGTGGGGACCCACAGGAGTATTTGGAAAAACGTGGACTGTGGACATTTAATTCCTGTGCCCCCTTCCTGCAATGGAAAGATGTAGTGACTTGTAAATTGTTCAGTCCTTAGTTTAATTATGATTGTTATTAGGTTATGTGATACACAGGTGGCACTGAGATTTACACGTATATCTGCAATTTCAGACAGGCATTTTGGACAGCTAAGGGGTCTTGGAAGAGCTAACCAAAACCCTTCAGTAAGTCCAGTAAGAGGCTGTGTCCGAATGTGCACCCTATGCCCTAACCCCTCATTCACTACATAGGGCTGCACTATATAGCTCCCTACCTA
>JBAMIG010000001.1:26421451-26434881 GCA_037177335.1 Kiunga ballochi
AAAAAATGAAGAAACCTCATGGAGCCCACATTGAAGGAGAGATCCTCTCCCAGGACGGACAGGCAGATGTGGCCAGATGTGTTTTAAGTTAACTCCTAAATGAGCAACTGAAATCCAAATTATATTAAAGAAAAACATGCTTTATTTATAAATGTATTCATTTAATTTCAATCATTTCTTATTTTTTATATTGTTTTGTTACAAAACTGACAAAAATAAGTAGCATTTTAATTCATTAACCCTTGTGTGGTTTTTTGTTACTCAGCCAATGTTCATGTGGACCAGTTTTAAAATAATAAGTCAAACAATTTATGTAACTCTACTCAATACTGCTGAGTTAAAAAAATAAAATAATATGAAACATAAATAAAATATGATAACGTAATATAATAAAGGGTCCCACAGACCTGAACACCATACTGTCATAATGGGTGAGGCACAGATGAAGTGTGGTTGAGGAGGCAGATGAATTGCAGAATATCAGGTTTAATTAAGGAACATAAATGCAAGACACCAAACCAAACTTAACAAGACTAATGAACACTAACACAAACTAAAGAGGACTACTGACAACTAATAATAACAAATGACCTGTAAGGATGAACTGAAACCTGGGAGTAGGAGGGGTTAATGTCGTTTAAAAAGGTATGCGATAAATAAATAACCACACAAGTTGGTTATATTGCTTGTAAAGGTAAAGGTCTACTGAGTAGTGTTACATAAATTGTTTGGTTTTATTATTATTTTAAAACTGAAAAAAAGGCAATATGTCCATGAACAGAACAAGACAAACACTCTACCCAGGCTTTTTATCTCCACCAATGAGGTTCTGGAGGGTTTTTTTTTTTCTACTCTTGATCAATTTAGAAAAACTTTTGGTATGGACCCAAATCTCCATCTGGATCCAGGAAAGATTCTTTATTATTGCAGGAATAGGGCTCTATTCAGTATATATGCAGATTCAGCTCTGATCATTCTCAGTGACGTCTTACCACTGAGCCTCTTTCAGCACGACACCCTCTGCAGTTATACGCCAAGAGCTGCTCTGATATATGCAAATAACTTCCTAATAAATGGTCAGGATGCTTTACCAAAAAATGCCGATGACGTTCCCAACAGCTTTTACAAGATATCTAAGAAAGATCTGGATCCAACAAAATTATGGATCCAACAGCAAAAAACTTGGAATCTTTGGAATTTCCATCTGTGCAGGAAAACAGTGTGGGTGGAAATGAGCTGGTTGGCAGAGGTCTGCGCTCTCTGAGTGTTTTTTTTTTTCTGGTTTAAGTATTGAAGCCAGATGCGACTCTCAAAGTTCCCTGCAACTATCATTCCACACAAGTTTCCTGTCCATCACATTGCCAACACAGAGAAAAACACACTACTGCTCTCTAAAGGAGAATTCAGAGACAATTAACCTTAACGTGCTCACCTTTGGTTGGAAGAAGCCACAGTACTGTTAAACTGTGAATAATGCCTTGCACTTATCTTAAATAAACAATAATGTAACAATAGATTCCCAGTAAAACATTTCTCCTTACAGGGACAAAACTCTTCATAGCTGAGACTTGTATTAACACAGATTCAGAGAAAATAATTCACACTTTGAACTTCAAACCCTTCAAAATCCTTAATTACTGGAAGATGATCTGAAGCTAACTTTGTTAACAGCTCTGGAAAGTGTTGATTTAAATATCCTGTAGGATATTAAACAAAGAGAATGAGCAGATTAGAGACGATAATAAGCCACTCAATAATTAGACTGTATTTATGATGTTGGCATTCTTAGTTGATGCGTTCCTTTGACAGGTAATTAAACGTTATTTAGTCT
Source organism: Kiunga ballochi (assembly GCA_037177335.1). NCBI lineage: Eukaryota > Metazoa > Chordata > Actinopteri > Atheriniformes > Pseudomugilidae > Kiunga > Kiunga ballochi. The sequence goes on from JBAMIG010000001.1 coordinate 26,423,283, forward strand.
TCTGCCAGAAAACATCTGTAGGGAAGTCACTTTGAGTGGCATCTTGTCCCAGGCCCACTCAAAATTCACTGTAATTGTTATTATTTTAATGTTTATCTGGCACACATTGATTGTTTATGCATGTGACACATTTTGTGGCAGCAAAACTGTTGCTGGTCAGAAGAAATAGAAAACCGAATATTCTTTATACTGAATCAGGTTTATGCTCATCCTATGCAAAAAGCTAACATTGCCTTTAAGGGATAAACTGCTTTTTCTTTTCTTTTTTTCTGATGTTTTTCACTCTTTGTCTAAAACAAGTAATGAGAAGCTTTTATAAAACAAGATAGTCTATCAATCAATCAATGTTCAAGCTGAAGTCATTACAAGCAGACATCCTTACTAAATCGATTTACTTTCTTAATGTATCTATTCACCTGAGGACGATTGATGGTTATAGGATGGCCAACACATACTTACAGCGGGAAACAGACTCATTTTATATCGATTGTTGTTTATGTATGAGATCATTTTATGCACAGTCATTTCTTACATGCCCTTTCTGCCGGCACCAGTTTGAACTTTATTATCATGTTCTGTTTTTTCTCTCTGTGAAATAAAATATGTAGCTCCATGTGTTCAAACTTCAGTGCCACAAAGGCGGATGTTCAAACTCCAAAGGTTTTTCATAATGATATCCCTTTTAGGATTAGGCAATTAATTAGCATGCCTGAAGTTAATTGTGGTTACTCTTATCTCTCAGCCGGGTTGTGACTTTGTTATGCAGTGTTTTTAGTTCAGTTATATTATGATAATAATACACAATTATACAGACTATGAGAATATGTATTTACATGGACAATAATCGGTACATTATTGTAACTTTTGCTCTAATAGTTTGTCAGAAATTTTCTCACTAAACTTGGGGTATGCAGTTTTTCTTATAAGAGGCCCACAGTTTGAAAGGATTTTATTATTTCCCTGCTCCAACACACCTCATTCAAATTGAACAACTGTTTAATAAGAATCAGATGTGTTGAAGCAGGAATATCAAGAAAATGTGCAGCACTGCAGCCTTTGTAGGAGCAAAATTATTAGTTTCACAACAATTATTCAACACATTTCCATGTCTTAGCTAATAGGATTTAGCACCTTTACTATTCTTGTTTGCATAATGGGGGGGTCAACCCAGCCACAAGGTGTAATAGGTCCATCATCCTTCCCCCTGGGGTTTCCTCCCGCAGGGTTTCCACCCGCAGGAACGTGCCTGTAACACCTTACCAGGGAGGCGTACAGGAGGCACCTTAACCAGATGCCTGAGCCACCTCATTTTTTGCCAAACATGACTTTGTGAGCTCTGACCTAGTGGGTTGCAGACACAGACGCAGGCAGCATTTTAAGAGGTTTTAATGTTAGCACTGAGTGATCAGGAACAATGACAATACTACACAAAGGAGTGGTGGTGGCAGATGCAATATATAGGAGAGTGAACAGGTGTTATCCATTTGAGCAATTTGGCTGGTTTTCAAGATGGCTGAGGTAGATGAATTATGGGAAATGAAGTTCAAACCAAGACTTAATAAACAGGAGATGATGAGCGCACTGGTGGAAGTGGCGCAGGCATGACAGACATTTATTATGACATTTCTCACAGTTTTTAGACTTTACATTTTGAATTGATATCAGCAGGTTTTCAAGCAACAAAGTTAATAATAAGGGTGATATTTAAAGGATTTGGCATATTAAAGGTCCTATGTCCTACAAAATTGACATGTCTGAGCTTTTAACCTTCTACTAGTGTTATTTGTACCTTAAAACAATCCCCACAGCAGTTTTCTTTTTCATACATGCACTTTGTAGCTTTATATGTGTGAAAAGGAGGTTTTGGCTTGAGCAAAGCAAACGCCTGACAGTGTGATGTCACACGGAGGTGACGCTTCCCTCCACCAGGAAGTCGCTGCTGTTGCTTTCAACAGACAACCCTCCCGCACGCTGGCTTCAGCCAGCACTTCAGACTCGCTTCCATTTAGTTGAACTTTTGCTTTTAAACCATTATTTTGGTTGATAAAAGACATATCTATTTCACTTCTGGCACTTGGCTGAGACGGTCGCCTCTGCTTCCACACCTTCCTGCTTTTCCTGCATTCTTGTCTCGTCCTGTGGAAACTTTTAAAAGCTTTTTCTTTGTTTTCTTTTCTAAAACAACAACCTGAGAAAATGGATCTGATCAGCTGGTTTCTGAGCGCAATCAATAAAATCTTTTCGACCTGCAGAGTGACGGAAGGGGAGCCCGCGTGTCCCGAGGGGACGCATCTGGCTGGATATGTCATGAATACTTGGAGCAAGTGGAACGTGATGTGTCTGTCCATGCTCTCCGTGGAAGATGCTTATATAATTGAATTAATGGTCCCAGGATCCCTGCTGTTTGGCGTGTATGGGGTTCTGGTGATACGGAAATTAGTGAGGCAGAGGACCAAGACCAGAACATGAACGCTATGACTCTCTCTCTGACAGAGCAGACCCGTTAGCTGGACTACCTGCTGGACAAGCTCAGGTTCTGGAGCTGTTACGGAGCAAGAAAAACACCTAGAGGAGTGTTTGACTGGATCAATCAAAATTGACCACTTTTTCAGCAATTTGGAACCATGGAGCCGAGACCAGCAGAGACTCAAGGCTGGAAAAATACCAGTCTGAAGTCAAATCATAATAATCTGAATCTGGCTCTCTGATAGAATAACAAACTTCCCCTGAAATGACAACAGATAAAGAAGCTCTGACCCTGTTCCTCCCTTTCCCATCAGCAATGTTCTGGGCCTGAAGGTTGCTCCCTTGCCGTGGTGATGGTTGGATGAGGACTGAATGGCTTGGCGCACACACTTCATACGCGCACCCACATTCACATGTTAAGCCTATAGATAACACCCGCCTATAACTCACTGTCTTGGCTGTCCTCTGATATGCTCCCACTTCCTGAACTCTCAGGCTGGACTGTGCTGTTGCCGGCTGCAACCGCGTCAGAGTAATAGAAGAAACTTTTTAAAAAATGCTTTTGTTTATTTAAGCTTACTTTGCATATACGTTTTCATGTATTCATTCATTATGCAGGTCAGCTGTTGCAGTACTGTTTGGCTCAGGCCAGACTCAGGCCCAGAAAATAGGCATGTACAGAGCAAGTCCCATTATCTCAGATCCTTTACGGACTCCCTGATTACATACATGTAATCTGATTACATACATGTAATCTGAATAAGTTATGGATTTACTGAATGCAGAATAAAATCACAGTCTAGTCAGACTACTCAGTTTGGCCCAATATATATATTTTTAAAAAGATTTATTTAAAGTCTCGCTTTGAGGCGATGTCACGGGGTGGGCGGAGAAATATGAGGGTCTCTCTGGCGGCTCAGTGTGGGCGAGGCTGATGAGCACGAGGAGCTGAGAGAAAACCATAGTAAGTCGTTCCTGGTTCTGGGTAAGAAACCTTACAGCACGAGATGAGTGGTTAGACAAAACTATAGTATGATGCATGTTGCAAAATGCATCTTATTATCATAAATGTGTATAGGACACACTGTGAAACGGCAAATATAGCATAATATAAGACCTTTAAAGAGACAGAAGTGGATATAGGCATGTGGGTGTTACCCACCAAAAAAATATATAATATTAATACGAACATTTTCAATCCATACATTTAGAGGATGGCCACAGGATGACCCATTAAATATATCAAATAATTAAACACTCAGTCATGTTGGATGTGTGTTAAGTTTGTGTTAAATCCTTTCCTACCATAATCCATTTTAACAGAAACTGAGTATTGCTGACTCAGCTTGTTCGGCTTCCTTTATACACTCTGTTGTCAAAGTGCACGTATGGAAATGGAAAGTTTGAACTAAATGACATCAATTTCCATTTTCAGTTTGGCATCCACAGATATTAGGTTAGCTTTAACAAATGTAAGGCGCTTGGAAAAAGGGAAGGACTCTTTGCTCTTGCATTAGCCTCTTCTGGTGTTTTTTCAGTGTTGAGGGGGACAGAGGAGCGCAGAGGGCAGTGATCACATATAAAGAAGTTTTTATTAAACCCCTGCAACATACAGGGATAAACAGGGAACCTGCTGTGTTAGGAACATTGTATCTTTGGATTATCTCGACACGTTCACAGCCAATTCTGTGAGGCTATAGAGGCACTATGGGGTGTGTTGCATGATCCGGTACTCCATGTCCTCCCTCCATCTTTCTCTTACAGCCTTCAATGGTGAGCAGAGGTCAATGAAATATATCCATAAAAAATGAGGAACAGACTCAGCAATACTGAGAAGAGGTGATGGGTTAAAGAAGACCTTTGGGGCCATAAAATGCATTTGCTTTGAGGCATGGACATGGAAATGTTTCTCAGTTACATGCTCTTTGTTAGTTTTTCTAAACTATGGGACAGACATTTTCCTTTTTACATAGGATGGAGTGTAATTCCTTCTGCTCATGTCTCAGTTCTTCCTCGGTTTACCTGCAACACCTCCACATGCTCTGAGATTTAAAATGACTGTCTTGTCTGACCTGAATTTATCTTATTTTATCTGGATAAATAAAAAATTACACAATTGTGATGGAAACTAAAACTTTGAGCCTAGAAGCAAACCTAATATATAAAGACACTAATAGTGTTTTTTAAAACGATTTTTCCTCATAAAATCTAAAAAGACATTTTTGTGTTTAAGCTGCATTTGCTGCTCATATCTACTTGATTTTGCACCAATAAAATCACGAATCATCAGCTGCATTTCTTTTTTCCTTCTTTTTCAAAGAGTTTCTTTAGCAAATTAAAGCACTTTTGTTCTCATCAAGGTGAAGTGAAAAGAAAGCCCGAGGCTAAAAACACATATTAGGTTCATAATTCTCATCTTAAAGTTGTTGCTGACTTCTTAAATGTTTCCTGACAGAATAAAATAAGAACACCTTATAATGACTTTAATGCATATATGCCTGAGGACATAAACAGAATGCTATTAATAGAGCTACTACAGGACTGTAACTGGCTGGACTGGTTTAGTCACTAATGCAACGGCCACTTATAAAAAATTTGTCATTAGCACTATTAATGAGAAACGCATTATAAAGTCACCTCCGAGCTTACTTTGATTACATTTATCATAATAATTAATGGTAAGTCTGGGTACATGCCCTAATTGTTGGTATAATTGATTATTTATTCCTCTTGGACTTGCTGGCTGTAGCTGCTCAGTTTATAGAAGCACCTTTATACTATTGTAGAGTAAACCAAAGTCCAGCAGTTTTCACAGCAGCATATGATAGAGATAAAGAAAAGAGAGTGGGCAGAGAGGGTCTTTTCAGTTAATATATAGGGTTAACTGATTTTATACATTTAATCTGGGTCCTCCGCCTCCATCGGCATGTTTGACGTATAGGAAACATCATAAGAACGTGGTTACTTCCTGTATCTCTGCAGGACCAGAGTGTTGAACATCCTTTGAAAGGTTGCACGTTGTGAGCAAAAACAGCTTTTTCACAACACAATAATCTGTTCAAATGCTGTATTGAATATCGTTTCATCATTTAGGGATTATCGGGCTACTTTATTGTGCAAAATACAAACACCTGAATATAAGAGCCACAATTTGGTTTTGTTCAAAATGTAACTAATCAAAAACTATTTATTTTTGTTGTTGTTCTTTGCTGCTGTATGTATTATTGTCAATATTATCAAGATGGATGTTTCAATATGAGCAGGACAAACGTTTTATTCCAAATTTGCCAATAAATTTTCTTTTTTTTTTATCTATCTTTAAAGAAATAATAAGTGCCTTAAATTAGTTTTTGGAGATTTGTGTGAAAAAAATATTTACTTTGCTCCTGATGCATATTAACAAAGATCCACAGCACTTTTTTTCTTGTTAACATAACATAAATACCAGAACAGTACTGTTACAGAATAAAAGGAAGAAAATGTGGGAGAATTAACTAAAAATATTAACCTAAAAAATAAAAGTGGGTGCATTATGTAACAAGTATTTTAATGGTTTTGTCTGGGTTTTGATTGGATCCAGCAGTAAGTCATGAAGCTTTGAAAAATGGAAAAAATTATGGAATTTACCCAAAGGGCTTAAACTTTGCAAAAACATTTGGAGTTCAGCTTTACATGCCATAAACTTAACAGAGCAGAAAATTAATGTAAACACTTCTAAAGAAAATCCATGACTAGAGGGTGATGTGACTCAGCATGAAAGGACCCATCTTTCACTCCTGAAAACCCTTCAGTGTTGATCCGTTTAATAAAGAAACACCCTTTGATTTTAATAAAGGTTACATGTTTTACATGAAACATGGCTTGTGCTCAAAAAAGCAATGATGCAGACTTTCCTGAATGGAAGCATTTTGTGAATTCATTTACTTAAAAATGAACAATTCTTTTACAGAGTTGGCTCAATATACTCAAATTGCTTTAACAAGAAAGGTCCTCACTAAGAATGAACCTAACATTGGCTTTTGAACGGGCCCTCCTGCTTGCATGCTTTAAACAAGCTACCGAAAGAACAGAAAACATACAAACACAGCCGTGTTTAAAAGAAGCTAGCAGGTTTAGGAATTGGGCATTATCCAAAAATAAAAACATGAAGAAAAATTGGGAGAAAAAAACTGATAAGGATGGAGATGTGAGATGTAAGACAAACAAATGAGGGATGAAACAATTAATGAACATAAATGGAAACGTTTCTAAATTGAAATCTGACCCTACATGGCATTATAGTGTACACTGAGGTGGTATTTCAGTTTATACTACTAAATGTCACGACGCTTTGCACACTTGACCTTTTTGATTTGGCGTCAGAGGTCTTTCATAAAGCAATCATCAACAACATACATTATATACAACAAGCAACTCGCTCTCTAACAGTCGGTAAAACAGCTTTTTTTAGATAGATTTAACAATGTGGTTATTATTACAGGCAACAGCATATATTTAAAAGCACAGTTTTCCAAACATGACAAATCCCAGTGTAGTATCTCTGTTTTTCTGCACATGCTTGGTTCTGTCCTGAGATTTGCAGCTGCTTTACATGGCTTTAAAAGTGCATCATGTTTTAAAACACCAACGGCCTCAGAGTTGGTACGGCAGTTCCTCAGCACTCCACAATTTGTACAAAAATACTAACAAAAGCAACACAAAAACATGTAGAGGCTATTTACAAAATCTTCATGCATAAAATCATCATTTCTTATACTTTGTTCAAAAAGGCTTTAATGACTTTAATAAAGCCTGACTATGAATGAAAGGAGTCTGCAGCCAACTACGTGTGTGGTATGTGCCAGGTGTGCCCAGATGCATCAAATGTAGTCAATGAAATTGACATGTATGTATTCTTTAACCTTCCACCTCCTTATATGTACTCCACATTGATTTTTCTGCACGTTGGCAGGTTCTAAAAGTCAACAACAAAGCCAGTTTCAGATTTATTCTAATCTACTTTCAGCAGCACATAAAGCAGACCTCAAGCCTTCAAGTCAATTTTTAATGTATTTCAGGCCCTTCCGTCATTACTTTTATCTTCATTATCATGATCACTTTTGTTTAGCAGTGAATAATTGATTATTAAAAAACAAATAACCTTCTGGCAAATGTTCCTTAAAGTCTAAAAATATCCCTTTGATGAGATGAGGTTGCAAAGATCTTACCCTGATTAAAACACATACATTATTCTGTGTCTGGAGCAACAGTTTAAACATGACCCGGATCTTTCTGTGAAAAGTACGCGTTCATTCATGGAAGCCACTGGAGTGCAGTAGTAAATCAGACGTTAACGACTATGACTAATCAGGACCAGGCTTTATGACCTTTCCCTCTCTCTTTGACAAATACCAGTGCACTTCAGATACTGCATCCTAATCTCTGTTGAGTATGTGATTGCCTGCTTTTTTTTAACCCACCCAAGTTGGAACAACTTAACGACGGGCTTAATGGTTTGTAATGCTCCGTAACCGGTCCATTAGTGGGGATCTGCTGATTCTATCAAAATCAGAATCTGCAACATGAGGCGTAGTTTTATCTCCCTCTGTTATTAGGCCACCTGCCTGTCACTGGAGTTAAAAATAGCAAAGGCTTCATCCTTTCAGCTCAAAGGCAATTCTTTGAAATTTATTGTGAAAGATCCTCTGAAAATCCAGTCATTCAGGAAAACAGATGTTACTTTTTGTAATTTCAGGATAAAAAAATTATAATGAAAGTTGACATCTTTCTTTAAATTTAAGATAAATAGTATTCTCTGATAGATACATTATTATAATGCTATTAAGTTTGTGTGGAAAATTCCCAGCTGTAGGTCTATCAGATTAGTGAGAACAGACATGAAGTACAGAACAGATGCTTCCTTCGTTTTTGCCATTGGCCAGTTTGGTATACAATATATTTGTTTTCTTTTTAATAAAAAAAATCCTTCACTTTTTTAAAAAAAAAGAGAAAGAAAATAATGAAAACTGATTCAGGTGGATCCAAAGGACATGCGTGTGACTGCTGTTACAAATAAGAAAAAACACTGAGTAAACCAATCAGAGCAGCAGATTGGTGTCAAAAGCCACCTGTTTGCCACTGTGGTCCCTAACAGGTTACGTTTATATGATTTTATTACTTTCCCAAACACCCTAAGAGTCAAAAGGTCTCAGCACTGAAGCTGCGGTACTCGGCTGCGGCTGAAAGATGATGTGAGAAAAAAAAACCTAGCTGGTAATAATTAGACATCGCTCTCAATAGGATAAACAAAAGTGCACTAACAGGAGTGATGTTGCCGTTTTTTCAGAGGAAAAACATCTGAGGGGACGTGTAAATTCCTCCCCTACAGAAGCGTTTTTTAAACCAGTTCAATACACCATTTGCTTTTTTGTCCTAAAGAAGATAAAAACCAATTAAGCAAAAGAAGTTTCAGAGGTCAAAGGTCACAGATCTCCTTCTAAATGTCCCTCCTCCAGGGGCTCCTCTTACCTGTGTTGGGTGAGAGTTTATGGGTGTCTCTGCGGGGTCCGTGCAGATCTGTCAGAGTGTTTCCCTCCCTGTGTCTCTGCGTGGTTTCTCTGGCTCCGTGGAGGTTAGAGGCAGCTGCTCTTATAGAAATCCTCCCCTTCACTTCAGCATCCTCTGGTTTCCTCTCCCTCCTCCTCTCTCTCTTTTTCAAAACTCCCTTTTTCATTAGAGAGAGAGAGAGAGAAAGCTATGATAAACAGAAAGGGGGGGGTGGGGGGCAATGAGTAAAGGAAGTGGGAGGGAGAGAAGGAGCACAGCAAGGAGGAGAGGAAAAAGAGAGATAAAAAGAAAAAAAATAATGCAGAAGGAAGCAGAGAGAGGGGGGAATGAAAAGATGAAAGTAGAAGCGTGGAAGGAGGGAGGGCAAGGAAGAATGATAGGACTGAAGAAAAACGAGGAATGACAGGACATGTATTTCTTATTATTTGTTCAACAATATTTCAAATTTCCACTTTTTCTTGTGGCGTAGGATGATGAAACATCAGGGTCTGTTGTACTGCCAGAACATACGCTTATAAATCCAAACTTATCATTAAATGAGCTCCACCAGAAATTAGCTGCAGCATAATAAGTTGTGTCTCCCAAGAAAATGAAATAAATAAATATGGCTAGCCTAACATTGTCAAAACAACCTTTTATCTCACAGGAAAGTCATTGGTTGCTCATGCTCAATCATGCTCCCTGGTCCCCCCCAGGGACCCCTGTTGTGGTTCTTTCAGGAGTATCGTGTACCAGAACCGCCTGTCCAGCCCCTGTATGACCAGTACCACAGCTTGGTTCACATTGTAAGCTGTTAGGTTGGATGGTTCCAGTGAGGGTTCATAACTTTTATGGACAGAATTGTAGGATCATCTGAGGGGTTCTGCTTTGGTTGTCTCGTGATTAGGTCTTCCCTCTTTGCAGATAATGCATTTCGCTTTACTTCATCTGATTTTCAGCTCTCACCTAAGCAATTCTTTTGTGTGAAGCAGTTCTTGTAATACTGGTCCTCTGGAGTTGGTGGAGTTGGAGATGGAGTTGGTGATCAACAGGCAGATTGATGCTGCGTCCTCAGTGTTGCATACTCTATTATGGTCTGTTGTGCTGAAGAAGGACCTGAGCCAAAAGGCTTATGTTCCTACCTTCCCTAGTGGTCAGGAGCTGTGGGTAGTGATGGAAAGAAGAGAATCACATATACTATTAGCTGGAATGACTTTATGACAGAATTGCTGGGGTCTCATTTAGATAATAGATAAGAAGCTCAGGGAGGGGACTCAGGATTTGTTTCGAAAGCTTTCCGATGGGGATATTTTAGACTGTTGCACTGGGAGGAACACCCAGAACACTCTGAAGTAGACTACGCTGCATGGCTGGCCTTTGTAGGATCTCTGGATCCTACTTTATGAGCTCAAAGATGCAGCTGGGGAGAGGGATGTCTCCTATTTCCTGCCCACAACCTGACCTCAGATAAGCAGCAAGACAATGAATGCATCCGACAGCCATGATGACCACCATTTGCCTGCTGCTTAGCTGTTCATTTACCACTCTACTGCTCTCACACAAGAAGCCTGTGAGACTTGCCTCCATTGGGTTAAATCAACCCCTCTCTGCCCTTCACTTGCATTACTCTGATTTTGCTGCTGGTTGTTGCAGAGCAGCGAGTAGAGGAGGACAGGATTGTCAGTGCCATCTGTTGGTGGGTGGAGATGTGGGTAGGACTGGATCAGTGCTGTCATCGATCAACATTCACCAAAGGACAAATGTGCAGAATCATACCCAAATCCTTTTAAGGATGGGGAATGTTTTTTTCCATGGAAAATAACAGAGAAAATACAATGATGAGGAACACAGATTTAATAACACTTCCCAAGATGATGATGATTTAGACTTTCTGTTATGCCTGCGGATGCCACAGTGATCACTGTAAAGGGTTTGTTTTCAGTAAGAGAGCATCTCTGCCCTGGTAATGCCACATCAGTCTCTACAACACAAAGCAGGTAAATCTCTACTTTTGTTGCCTAGCTTGGCTTCTTTAGAAAAGCTATTAATTCTTTAAAATTGACTGAGGTAAACACAAAATTGGACAAATATTGACATTTTCAATGTTTGTTACAAAAGACGTTTGATTGACTAGGGCTGTCCAAATTAAAACATTAATAAATCTACACCTTAATTTTTAAACACACAGCAATCAAGATAGTACAGATGCCCTATTATAAAACCTGAATTTGACATTTTCTCTGGGAATGAAGCTCATTTTGAACATGTACGTGTCTTCTCAGAGTGTTAGACCACCAAAAACCACTTTATCTTCCTTATTTATGAAGAATGTGACAATGAATAGATAGATCTCCTAATTAATTACTCAGTCATTGTGTGGTGGTCACAAGCATTAATATACATTATCATGAGGGTTGTACCTCAAAGTTTTTAAGAACCAGTGTTTTGTTGTATGTATGTTTGTATGTATGTATGTATGTATGCATGTATGTATGTATGTATGTTTGTATGTATGTATGTATGTATGTATGTATGTATCTATCTATCTATCTATCTATCTATCTATCTATCTATCTATCTATCTATCTATCTATCTATCTATCTATCT
>JBAMIG010000001.1:26485092-26495699 GCA_037177335.1 Kiunga ballochi
ACACACACACACACACACACACTACTGTTACGGTTTCTCTGGATGCTGGGTTAAACATCGGTTTTTGCAGATGGAGCGAAGTCACGCGTCGTCTGGAGTTATGGATCCAGATCCTGGAAATAAATGAAAATGGCGACTTTGTCCCAGTGGAAGTGGTTCCAGCGAGAGACGTGCGGACTGGGGGAATCTTCCAGCTGCGGCAGGTAAAGATACGAACCAGGTCCAGACCGCCGTCTACCCGATGGAAACGTTCAGATTTCAGCTGAGTCAGCAAGTCTCCTTAACACTCAACACGTCTGCTTCATGCTACACCTTCCCCTCCTCCTTGATTCCAGGGTCAGTCGAGGCGAATCCAGGTGGAGGTACATTCAGTTCAGGATTCTGGCACGATGCCTCTGATAGCAGAAATTGTGCTGGCTGTGTCGGTGGGATGCGTGGAGATCAGAAACACCTCAGCAAACCAGGAAGGAGATGAAATGGACAGTTATCAGGTACCCCGGCTCAGTATGGCTCTTTTTTTTTTTTCTTTTTTATTCTGTTCAAATGTAAGTCAGAAGAAATGTGTTATTAACATTTCTATTTGGATAGGAAAGAGATCTGGAACGTCTGCGGCGTCAGTGGTTAGCTGCTCTCACCAAGAGGCAGGAATACCTGGACCAACACCTGCAGAGTCTGGTTAGCAAAGCAGGTAACTAAAGGAATGAAACTTTACAAGCTGCGTCTGTGAGCTACACACACGCCAGCATATTTTTTGGTATGTTTAAAGGGGATAAATGTGAGTTATTTCTCCAGAAAAGACAGAGGATGACATGGAGAGGGAGGCCCAGCTGCTGGAGTGGCGTCTCACTCTCACAGAGGAAAGAAACGCCGTCATGGTGCCCTCTGCTGGCAGCGGCATTCCTGGAGCTCCCGCTGAATGGTAAACATTGAGTTTCACAAACATGTCTTTTGTTTTTGTCCAAACTTTCAAACATGGAGGCAAAGAAACAATACGAGTCTGTTCACAGGGTTCCTCTGCCGGGAATGGAGACGCACATCCCTGTCCTCTTCCTGGACCTCAAACGTACAAAGAGTTTTCTTCCTAAGTAATGTATCCTGTTATGTTCTTCCTATCTAATGTGTTTGGTTGCCTCCTCAGCTGATGACTTCAGCTCTCAAGACCAGTTTGAGGTGCCTGAAGCTGGAGGCTGGGACGCCACATTGAGTGGAGAAGATGAGGATGACTTCTTTGACCTGCAGATTGTTAAACACTACGATGGAGAGGTACGCTCCAGCCTGCTGGGGCTTGTCTGAGACATTGTCCAGCTTTTCCCTCCCTGGTCTCGTTAAAATGCATCGCCCTGCAGGTGAAGGCCGAGGCGTCGTGGGACTCCACTGTCCACGAGTGTCCCCAGCTGAGTCGCGGTGGAACATGGCCGGAGCAGCGCGTCTACCTGACTATCAGAGCAGTGGTTCAGCTCAGCCATCCCGCCGACATGCAGCTGGTGCTGAGGAAGAGGATCTGCGTCAACGTTAACCCGGGTCGCCAGGGCTTTGCGCACAACTTTCTCAGAAGGATGTCGACCCGCAGCACCATACCTGGCTGCGGCGTCACCTTCGAGGTGGTCTCCAACATCCCCGGGGTAAGCAGGAGAGACAAGCATCCAGGTAGTTCCTCTTGCTTACCAGGTGAAATATAAACCCCGTTTCTGTCGTGTTCTGCTGCAACAGGACGCTCCAGGCTCGGAGGACAGGGAGATGCTCGCTCGACTTGCTGCAAGCGCACACAACAGCCAATCAGCTGACGACGAGGCCGCCATTGAGAAATACCTTCGCAGCGTGATGAGTCTGGAGAACATCCTGACTCTGGATAGACTCAGACAGGTACAGAAGGTCCTGCAGCTGCCGACCATGCTGGCACACCTCATCTGAGACGATGTGTTGCGTTTTTAGGAAGTAGCAGTGAAGGAGCAGCTGACGGGCAGAGGGAGGAGTAACAGGCGGAGTATAAGCTCTCCTTCTGTCCACAGGGTAAAACACGCCCACGTGTCACCAGATCATGCCGCAGTGGAGTTAAATCTTTACACTTGTAATCTTTTTTCTGTCTTGTCAGCTGTCCGGGAGCAGACAGGACCTGTCCACCACCTGCCTGCTGGACGATAAGGTGAGGAGTTTCTGCGTTAATATGGAAAGTTTTCTGTTTCTCTCCTTTTTAAACCAACGTGTCGACATCTGTCCCACCTCTCAGGGTCGATGGGAGAGTCAGCAGGATATCTTCATGCCGTCTCAGTTTCACCGTACCCTCCCACGCCCGGCCTCCTCCCCATCCACCTACTCCACCTCTCCTTCTTCTTCTACTATTTCCTTTGCTACAACTCCCCCGCAGAACCAGGAACCAGAACAAGGTAACCCTCCTAATCACCCCCCCTCCTCCCCCTTTCATCCATTATTACACCTCCTCTTTCCTTAATTTTTTCTGCACTATTAAATTCTTCTTCCTGTTTCTGAAACTTGCATCACATCTTTTGTTTTCCATACTTTTGTCTCGGCTCTTTGTCAGCAGATGTATAAAATCTTTACATCATCTATCCTGCAGTTTTTTTTTTTTTTACTGTAAAATTTACATCTGTCGTAAAGTTTTACACTGCAATCAGCCCTTGGATCACTCGGGGCCCCATGATGTCTGCTGCATGTTTAAAAACATACATTTGTTTTTTTTGTTTTTTTTTAAATAAGTAGGATATTTAAGGTATTTTTATTGAATTATTTTCTACAGCTAAGCCAGGATTAGACCAAATAAAATAAAAGTAAAATAAGATGAAAGTAAAATGCAACCAGAATGTGGGCCGATTTCATCGGGCCCCGCTGCTGTATCATTCATTTTGTTTCAGGAATAAACAGAATGAATTATTTTTATTAATTCCTGTGATTAAGTGTGTTTCTGATCATCTCAGCATCTGTGTGTTATGAACAGACTCTCGTCTGTCACTACGTTGGGATTGTTGCCATTTTTCTGGACTCGCTTTCAATTTCCTGTCTTAATCTTTCACATGTCTTCTGCCTCCTGGATCTCCTCGTTTCCTCGCTTCCTTTCCTCTCTTTCCTTCTCTTCCCCTCCCCCCCTCCAGGTCGTTCAGGACTTGCTGCCTCTTATCTTTCAGTTAAAGCGCTGGTTCCTCAGATGCCCAAACTGCTCAAGTCTCTGTTTCCAGCGCGAGATGAAAAGAAGGAGCTGAGACCTTCGGCTCACAGTCAGGTCAGCACTTTATGGCTTTTCATTTGGGAAAAGATATGAACGGATGACCTTTGAGCAAGGCACTTTGACCCGATACTCTTCACCTGAGGCTTGATTTGAATTTCTGATTAAACTGATTTTAGGAAGTAAAATTAGGTTTCCTGTGACGCTTTACTGCATTTTAGGTTCGTTCTGATGTCAAATAATCCTAACTGGTTGCCTGGCAGAACAAATCGTCCTTTGCATCTCTCAAACCTCTGGTTTTCTCTGGGCAAAATGTGGACTTTGCTGTCCTCAAAGCGTGTCTTTAATCCTTGACGTGCAGGTGGACTCCTGCAGAGGGGTGTGAGCACGGTGTATCTTTTTAGTTTTTACGTTATGAACTTATAACACCTCTGGAATAAAGTTGATGGGATAAACTTTAAGGTCCAGCTGTCTTTATTTGGACCATTAGGTGTGTCCTGGTCCTGCAGGAACCGAGGTTTAGGGTTATGAGTGAGTCCATAAAGTACTTTCAGCTGAAAATATGCTCAAAAATGTCTGAAAGGTATTTTAGCATTGATCATTTTGTTCTTTTGCCTTGTTGTCTCTGCATGCTCTCGTCTGTCCCTCTGTTCCCGTGGCAACCGCCGGTCCCCCTGTAGGCTGCTATGCTACGACCCCCGACCAAAGACAGACGGACCGAGTATCCCGAAGTCCCCGCCCTTCCTCTGCATGACCCGCATGAAACCACCCCCGTCAGCCCCCTCAGCCAGTCGTCCAGCGGTTATTTCTCTACAAGTGTCTCAACAGTCACCCTGTCTGACGTCCTCCAACCCTCCTCCTCGTCTTCCTCCCTCCTGGGAGCTGAGACCTCATCCCTCGCAAACCCTCCGCAGCAAGGCGCTGATAGGAACGATGTTGTGACCTCTCCTCCTCAGTGCGGCGTCAAGATGGCAGCCGTGGCTCCGCCTGCTCCCCACAGCTCAGCCAATCACAACAACGTCCCCACAGAGCTCTCCTTCTTTGACCAGAAGCAGATTAACTCAGGAGGAGGCGACGGCTTTGAGAGGCTGGAGATATTTGTGGATGATGAGCAGCGTTGTCATGACAACACACTGCCCGACTGGCTGACGGAAGGGGCGTATGTCACAGTGGGAAACAATAAGGCGGGGACGGTGCGCTACGTGGGAGCAACGCGCTTCGCCGGGGGATTGTGGGTGGGGGTGGAGTTGGACACTCCAGCAGGTAGGGGAACGATTTATGATCAAAGCATCTAAATTATTTACCGGTCTGAGATGTTTTACTAAACGTTTGTGTTTTTACAGGTAAGAACGACGGCTCAGTGGGCGGTCATCGATATTTCCAGTGTAAACCAGGTTACGGGGTGCTTGTCCGCCCGGACCGGCTGTCCAGCCGCGATCGGACCAGCCGACGGACGGGAGACTTTGCTCCTCCCGCCCACGTCCCCGTACTACGAGGAGAAGCCATCGTCGTGCGGCGTGGGGAGAACCGCAAGTCCTGGAGCAGCTGAGACGGGAAACCAGGAGCTGGATGGGAGAGATGAGCTCCCCCTCGGTCCTCCTCCTCGCTTTCCCACGTCCCAGCTATGCAACAGGCTCGCGCATCACAACTGACCCACCGCCGGCCTGATAACTTATAGCCGATCATGAAGCGTGGATGAAAGCAGAAAGACTTTTAGGAAAAAATGCAAATAAGGCGACGATGCCGAGTTTATAAAAGTCCATGGAGGGTCATTTTATCAAATAGGAAGATGATGCTAAGCGACTAGCAGCTGGAGCAGAGTGCATGGAAGACCTCAGAAGCTCCATCAGAGATGCTCAATGTGCTAATATGCAGGGATGCAAATCAATCATTCTGGCGTTTTAAAGCAGATTCCTGCCTCGGGACAAGCTGATCCCTACAAGTCATATCCGTCTTTCTCTGATCAGTAAAAAGCTGCAAACCTCACAGCAGTAGTGTGTTTGCATCCCTGCATATATCTTCATAGTCTTTGAGACTACATGTCCCAGAGTTCACTGCTACAACTGCCACTCTCCTGAACTCTGCAGGTTGCACTTTGCAGACTTTGACTCCTTGTCTCAGACTCGTCTGTCCCTCCTGGACTCTTTTCTTTTTCTTTTTTGAAGAGTGATCCTCCCAGAATGTGCCTTCACCGTGGCCTGCTTTGTGTTTGCTTTTCTCTGTATATTTGGTTTCTGTTTGTGTGGAAGAGAATGCCTTGTGCTAAGTGTGAGGTGATCTCAGGGACTGCAGAAGGAAAAGGAGAACGTGGGATGTGTGTGTGTGTGTGTCTTTATCCTATATGTTGTACAGTTTTGCCTTGTGCACAGATTGATCTATATTGTTGTCGTGCTGGTGGTGAAATTTAGCAGTGTTGTACAGGAAGGGTTGGGAAAAGCCACTTGTGAGGAGCGAGCCGCTCAAGCTGAGAGGCTTTAAAAAGTAGATTTGCACTGGAGACGTCGGAAAAGAGACTTTTGTACGTGAGCAGAGTGGTTCTGATGCAGCGAGAGGGAGGGACGCTCCTCCAACCAGCGGCGGTGATGTGAAGATTGGATTCTTTTTGGTGTCGTTTGAGTCTTTGTCAGCAGGCTACCTGGTGTTATTCCTGTTTGGCCACCAGGAGGCGCCCTCTCCACAGTATGTTGACAGAAGGGGGAAAGAGTAAGTGATTTCTGTTGGATATATCGAGACTTTTATTCTATGCATTTTATCTTTTTACAGATTATTTTACTCTTACAGAATAAGTACTGACATTATGGGCAGAACTAATGAAGCTAGCAGTGTGTTTTTGGGACAACGTGGCTGAGTTTGGCCATTTTTTTAATGTGTTTTTATTTTAATGAAACATTCCAGGACTTCTACTGATCTGTGTGCATTCACTTTGGGAGAGACACTTTGGAGTGCACCGCAGCACACTTTACCATGGTTTCCAGAGTACATGCATACACGTGTATTTGCAGTACTTTTCTGTAAGCTATAGGACAGTTTTAGCCATTTTTCATAGCAAATCCAGATCGCATCCTGCAGAATCTGCTGTGAAAAGATGCTGCACGTCTGGGGAAAGGTGGCTCGCAGGATCCAGCAGCACAAGTCTTGGGCCACCTCTCATTTCTTCATATGTGGGTTATTGAAGGGTCTTTTTATCCCTTTTTATGGGATTTTTTTTTCTTTCATTCTTTTTTCTTTATGGGAAAAAAGTTTGGAAGTCTGGACGTGTTTCGGGTGGTTTTGTCTCCTGAAATTTGTGATTTAAGACGTCTTCAGGATCAGTTCTCCGGACTTCTGGAGGGACAGTCAAAGATGAGTCTTTTGATTTAGGTCTCAAAGATCAGGTTCCTGTTTAGTTCTTTAGCTCACACTTAACACCATGATGAAGTGTACCAGGTCTCTTTAAGTCAGTATGTTGATTTAAAAGATTTGATTTCTGTCAAAGAGTGCCATCTATGGCATTTTTTTTTAATCGATGCAACAAAGGAAATGGAAACTATTTGCTTCTTTGTTAGTTCATGTTTAGTGATTGAGTCGTAGTTTAGCTTCTGGGACTCAACAACGTTCAACTAAAACACCAGCTTTTAGTGAAAAAGCAGCAAAAATACCTTCAGAAAGTCCAGAAAACTCACAGGAAACCATATCTAAAGGTATGAGGTGGCTCATGACTTCTGCCTCGTTGAAACTGGGACGTCTCCCACTAAGGAGTCAGACTGAGGCGAGTGGGAAGTGTGGAGGTGAAGCCGGGCCAGTCGGCTCATTTAAAGATGGAAGATAATTATTTCATCCTCAGTTCTGCACGTTGATCACAGCAGCCAATGGCAGGTTATTCTGGTCATTGAGTCTTTGTTTTTTTTCCTGTTACCGTTGCTATGGTGACCTTAATTTTTATCCATGTACTCTGATTGATCACGTTAAAGATATACTGTTTGTGTTGGAATAATCTGGAATCACGTGTTTATGTGTGTGTGTGTCCAGACTGGGTGGAAAACACACACTTTGCAGCCGTTTCCTGGTGTGAAGTTAGTATTTATATAGAAATGCTCGTACATTGATGAAGCCTTTTTATTTGAATGAATATTGCACAAGTAATTTGAGGAGAATTGCTGCTATAAGCATTGTAAATTAACCTGTAAATGGATCCAGTTTGCTCAATCTCTTACTGGGAGTTAGATAAGGTTCTGTGAACGAAGGAGCTGATTTCAGTTCAAAACTGGCACTTTGACAGAAGACGACGTGGTTTTCTGCGCAATAAATGGCGGTTTTGTAGATGAGACAAAGGCGTGTCAATTTAAAGTCCTCTGATTGGTCGATGGCTGCCTGGTAGGTTTTCTATTGTCGGAGTAATTTGGTCGTTCTTGTAACATCGTGCTTGATGACAGTTAGGTTGTAGTTAAAGGAGACAGTAAAGTGAGAGACTGTGTGTGTGTGTGTATATATATATATAGGTTTGTGTGTATATAAAGTGTGTGTGTGTGTGATGAGTGGACTTGGCTCTGAATCAGATGGGAAAGGATCACCAGCCACTGCTTCACCCACTTCCTGTGTGGCTGCTGGACTTTCCCATCATGGTCTCAGAAAGTCTGTGTGTGTGTGTGTGTGTGTGTGTGTGTGTGTGTGAGATCACTTCAGGCTTCTGGTTGGTCCTTTGTGTTGTTGTGCCTCAGAAAACCATGTGACCGTGTATTTTCCATGCTGTTTTTCATATCAACTGATTTGCACAGAGGGGATTGAAGTGTTACCTTCAGCAATACCCAGAAGAGGAAAACACCCTGATGGGATCTTTTTATGATGATGATGATGATGATAAATGTTCTCATGTGATCTTTGTCTTCATCCGTTTTTCCCTCTCTGTTTTCACCTATTTGGAAGAACGGAGTAAAGACACCAGGCTGGGTGTTCAGGGCGTTTCCGTCATTGCACAAACCAGTCACAATGCGGCCGCCCGACGACCCGCTGCTCTGGTGGCGTGCTGGCCGTCGCCATACTTTTAGGTTTTTCTCAGCTTGTCTCAACTTGCACGGCTGCTGTTCAGAAAACAGGAAAAGGTGTGGAGGAAGGAGGACATGTGTGTGGTTACTTTCATTTCCAGCTTTGCAAGCGCAACAAGTAACAGCTACAAATCAAATCTGCAAGACTTGTTCTGCGAGTCTCAAAGTAAAAGTAAACCTGCATGTTTACATGTGGATAACTAAAACCGTTACGTTGCTAAAAGCAGCATGTTTTCCCATCTCCATAAACCAGCTCGTCTTTGGGGGAGCTAAGACAGTCTTACTGGTTTTGGTCAGACTGTCATGGCGGTGCTTTTCCAAACAGCGTGAACACTAAGAGCTCCATGCTTCCATAAAATATATCTACTGTTTTCGTTGTAAAAACCCATATGCATATTCAGACTTGTAGATTTGATGTGGGCCTGCATGGCTTACGTTGCAGCTGCAGAGCTGGCTGCAGGGAGTATCGTGTGACTGGTCCACTTATTGCAGATGAGTTTAAACTGGTTTATTCGGTTTTTCTCTGGATGTCGTTTAACTTCTAGCGCTTTTACAGGGTGCTATTATTATTATTATTATTATTATAACTCTTCAGACACTCGCTACTGACAAAGTGACACCAGAAGAAGAAACATTACCACCCAGTGTCATCTTCTCTGTTTTTATTTTTAGATAAAGCACTAATATGATGTTTTGGTGGACGCGGCTGATCCAGCATGCTGAGTAAAAATGGCCGTCGGTTCAGTTGGAGACTTAGATGTAACTTTAGTTTCAGCTCAGCATAAGATGGAAAAAACTACACATGCACACTGTACAGAGCAACAAAAGCCATTAACTAGGATGGGTTCAGTGTGATCGTTGTCTGTAAGCCGCATTTCTGTCTATTTTAATCTGATTTGATGTATTTTCAGCACCTCGTACCATTTCCTCCGCTTTTATTTTGAAGTGCTTTTATGTCTCGATCAGAAGGCTTTCCATATCTTTATGCTGTTTGTTGCTTTTCCTGAGACTGTTTAAAGTGTGAGTTCACTGGTCTGGAGCAAACCCTGCCTTTATGTGGCCTTTGACCTGGATCCACACTGGTTTCAGGCAGAACTAAACCCTCATATGTTACTCCCAGGGTTAAAAAAAAAAAAAAAAGCCCACTCTGGTCCACCATTTCATTTGAATTAAAATATTTACAAGTAGTTCTCAGGAGCTGTGGCTTTTTACTGCCTGTTCCACAGGGAGGAGTGATAAAATGTCGCCCCCTAGTGGCAAATCCCCACGCAGGGATTTTTATTTCTATACACAACCAGAAAATCATCAGAGCCAGAACTCACCACTGCCCAGCAGCAGAGGAGAGGGGCTTCTTTTGCAGCTACCTGGGATTTACACAGATTTTATGATAGTTTCTGGATCTGTATTCGGCTTATTTTCCTGCCATGGTAGCAAGTTTACTCCTAACTACCTCGTCCCAGCTTCGGCTTCCTCCTTGATACCTTTTATCTCCCGAGTCTCTCAGTGTATCAAACAGGAATAAACTTATAAAAGCAATACATGGCCGTGGACTGGTGCAACCTGAACCTGTTTGCAGGTGCATGTTTATCCCCCCCTCAGTATGTGGCTGAGTCTGATCATTTCAGCCATGTCTGTTCTCCAGGAAAACAGAGCTTCAGCTTCTCCACGTGGTGCATTTACAAGGCAGTTGGTATCACAGTACTAGTAGTCGTGTTTAACAGAGCTGTGTGAAGATGGGTGGCTAATGGGGAGCTGAAAGGAAGGGTTTGGTGCTTGGCAGGAAGTTATTCCTGCAAAAAGAAAACAAAAATAAGGCCCTCCAGAAACTTTTAACACACGTAGCCGAGGAGGGGAAAAAGTTTGTTTTCACGTGGCCTTGGCCTCAACAGTATTACTATTTATCATTGTAGCGAATCATTATTGGTCACTGCTGCTGTTAGTGTGGAGCAGGTTGGTCTGGATGTGTCCCGCCACACTGGCTGCTCTCTGTATGTTTGTATATATGAGCATATTAAGAAAAAAGACAAATCTGAGCACAAGTTTGGGTTTTGATTAATTTAAGTGTTTTATGTAATTCTATGCTGCAATCCAAAGAATAAACATGTATTATAATACATCTACGATTTGTCTGAACTTTGATCTAATGAGGAAAATAAATTCTGTCGAGTTTCATTCGTGCCAAACTGCTCAGTTGTGTCACACACACACACACACCTTCCTGTGTGTTTAAGGGTGTTGTCAATACTCATATTGTCCGAGAAACCTTTAAAAAAAAAAAGGAAAATTTTATCGCGCTAAAAAGCTAATAAACACTCAGCAGAACTTCTCTGGCAGAACAACAATCCCCAAATATTAACTTGAGCATCAAGCACGCTGATCATTTTAAGTCTACATGGAGAAATCCAGCA
>JBAMIG010000001.1:26530823-26541388 GCA_037177335.1 Kiunga ballochi
TTGCAGTGCTGCAGCTTGTGGGACAGGATGAGGACAGTGATTCCACAGCACCTTGTGTCCTCCAGCAGTCGTGTCCTGGCAGAGGGACACAATCAGCACCATAAAAGAGGAGGTGCAGGAGTTGGAGAGAAATAAAGAGCTCCTGTAGAAATTAGCTACTCCAAGAGGTCCTGCCTGCAGACGCTAATTCAATAACTTGTGAATAAATCAGAATTGTCCACATCATGTGTTGCATCACTTCTTCTACACCTAATATAAGGGGACGGGTTTGAGAACAGAGACATATCTTACGGTTGTTGGCACCATGTTTATAGCACCATGGCCCGGCGTGTCTGGCTGTGGTACCGTTCCGCTCCGCTCTGGGTGGGAAAAGGATCGGCCAGTTCCCTTTGAAGATGCGGGTTTTTAGCACTTGCAGAGGGACTGGCAGGACAGGTTTCTCCTGTAACACAACCTGGGGCAGTCGGAACCGAGCCCGGCGAGCCGATCATTATCTGTGAATATTCACTCCAGAGGCTTCTAACGCCATGTTCTCCAGCAGGAACAGATAAACATTGTGCGTCTTTACGCATTGGGATATTTTTTATATCCAACCATCACCTGAATGTTTGTATATCTGTATGTGGGGGAAACATCCTGATCACCCATTGAAGAGTACATTTTCACAGCGACATTTTATTTATATTCATTCATCTAGAAAGTCATTTACATGCCCAGACTGATCAACTGATTATCTTTTTAAAAGTGGCTTCATAACATCCAGACCTGCTTTATTTCACAATGACAGAATGTATTTTATTTGATGTTCTTATTACCACATTTTTGTTGTGCATTCGGATATTTTCCAGGTATTAATGTCATTGATACTTATGGCAGTTTATAAGTGATTTTGCACAAATGTTTCAAACTTCAGTTTTTTTTCTTTTTGTTTCTTTCTTCTACCATTGGTGTCGCCATTTCTCATTTCTCCTGATTCTGTGCGTACGCCTGCTCATTAGTTTGCGTGAAGATAGGGACATTTCCCGCAAAGTCGTGTTTTTATAAATCCCAAAAGTTGACTATAATTGGCGTACGCCGTTTTTTGTACGTACGATGGCTTTATAAATGATGCCCCAGGAGAGAACCGACATGCTTCACACAGCTATTTGAAACGTTTCCATTCCTGGTCTGTAGGGGGCAGTGTGGCACATGTTGTTGGTTATCCATCGTGAAAACAAGCTCTTCTTCTGGTTGCTGTGTGTCTGGTGCAGCGTGGAGAGAAGTCGTGTGTGTGGGTTCATCTTACTTACTGGAATCTAATTATCATCTAACTTGAAGATCTGCCAGTATGGTACTGAATTTGATCATTGACTCAAGCAACCCGCCCTTAGGTGAGTTAAATTCTGCGACTTATGTAAACATTTCAGCTTCCATTAGCCGCTGTCATGCTCACAGCCTGTTACTGTAAAGTCAGCTGGTTTAGCTCTTAGCTTTTGCAATCACAACATATATGGAAATCTTTTCCTTTTATAGATTTGTGTTAAAAGAACAAAATTGCACGCCAGATTAAGGCATGCAATTTTACAGTTTTGTGTCGTAGAGCATCGATAAATATTAGAGCAACAATGATCAAGTTTCATTGGATCAATTGAATTTAACAATAACTTGGAAGTTGATACTAATGTATTTGTGAAAATAAAGAATTTGTAAGATAAATATTTAAACGTTTTATGCATGGGAATGAACGTTAGGGGATGTCCATTGATATGAAAGTACTGTAGATGCAGAGAGTTTGCTCATGCTCCTCCTGATCGCTGTTGGATTGCAGTAAACCTAAGCTAGCTACGGTTGTCGGCGTGGCAGTCATGAAACCACAACATGTGAAAAGGTTGTAAGCGTTTTTTCAAACATTTTCCACCATATAAATTTAAATATCAACCTTAACTTAAAAAAACATTAGTTTGTTGTTCTGCGTGGAAAATCTTTTATTAATTAAAAATTTACACACAAAGTAATGACTGTTCATTTTTTCTCGGCTGGCATTAGCTTAGGCTTCTTAGCTAGTCTTCGTATTCTTGAGTTAATTATTTTTAGTGAAATATATGTTGTTTTTTATTCTAGTGATCTGTAATATGGTGCATTGACACAATAATTTAAACTATTGAATGCGTTTCTATTGCTAATATACAGAGTTTAGTTGTGAAATTAGCTAATTTGAAGACTAGTGGTTAAACAGCGCCCTCTTGTGGTCATTTTAAAGACAACAGTCTGATGCAAGCATCCTGAAATGTGGATTTCCGGCATGGGGAGAGTATATTATGTTATGTATACAGTTTTCTTAGGAGCTGCACCGGTTTTCTACCAGGAAGTGGCTTACCTCCTTTTATTTCTATCCTGTAAAACAAAAGTTTGTTTTGATGCAGACTCAGACTATCTTAGTTAGATGACAAGATGTTGATATTTGATGTATCTACAATGACAGGAATGCTAATCTCTCTTTATTTTCTGAAACAATGACATTAAAATGTTCAGGTGATAGACGGTAAGTTTACAGGGGTAGACGCATCATTAGAAACTTATTTTAATACCAGTGCTGTTTGTTTTCATATTGATTCAAAGGAAATTGAATATGTTTGTGTTACGGCTCTGAATATTAGATAAAAGTGTATAAAAGTATAGTGTCATATAAAATGCATTGATTCTGCATTGATTTGTTGGCAATGCATACCTGCAAAACACCTTAAGGGTTCTGAAATATTGTTTGCTGATTGATCAGAGTAATTGGAAACCATATAAAGTGTGTGCTTTACACCTTAGAACCATATCAGTAAACACTTATTCTTACTAATGGATGATTGCCTGTCAATAAAGTATTTATGGAGAGTTTTTACTCTGTAAAAAGGGTAAGATGTTAATGTTTTGCTGGCAGGGGCGCTTCTGGCTGCAGAACATGTGAGCAGCACTGTGCAGGTGTCGGTGGAAGAAGGCAAGGACAACAAGCTTCACATCTCAGAGTAAGTGACATCATTATAAAGCGACTGAAGAATAAAAAGGGAACTTGCAGTATAAGAGAACTACTAGGTTTAAGTTAGATTCTTTAAAAAAAAAAAAAAAACTTTGCTCTTCTTCTCTTTTCCCAGTTTAGTCCAGTTCAGTGATGCAAACTCCATCAGCAGGTACCTGGCCCGGGTGGCTCCTGCTCTGGGCCTTTATGGAGCCAACATGATGGAGCAGACTGAGGTGGCTTTCTGCCTTTGTTATATGTTGCAGTAGCTTTGGATCTGCGATACTAAGCAGAGATGGTGTTTTCAGGTGGACCACTGGCTGGAGTTCAGCGCTCGACATCTGTGTGATCAGCCCGACCCGACTGCAGCACTGGGTGAACTAGAGAAGGCTCTGTCCCTGCGGACCTTTCTGGTCGGACGTGCCCTCACCTTGGCTGATCTGTGTGTCTGGGCTGCCCTCAAAGGTCAGTGCCATCGAGGATGTTCCACTCTGTCTCTTTTATCTGATGGTAGATCAACAAATAAGACATGTTTCTTCCCTTCGCAGGTCATAGTAGGTGGCAGAGCAAGTCTTTCCCCCACATCAGTCGCTGGTTCGCTTTCCTGAGCTCACAGGTTCCTTTCTCTGCTGTCAGCAACAAGTACGCCACTAAGAAAGCTCAATATTCCAAATCCAATGTAAGTTCTATTTCAGTTAAAATGTGAAAAAAATTGCATTTCAGAAAGTAATGAAACTGTAAACCTGCTCCTGACCAACATGGTGATATATTACATGATGTATTACATGCAATAACGATGCTAAAATGATGTGTAGCTCTACTCTGCATAACAACGTATTATAATATAGGAAAAACCTACAGAGCAACAAAGACCTGCTGTTGTGATGGATCAGGTCAAATCCAGATGTTACCTCACTGTAATGATGTGATTGCAACTTAAAAAAAGCTGTGATTATGTCATTAATAGCTTATTATTTAATAATAACTTATTTTAATACTGGGAAGGAATCTGGTTCATTCTAGCAGCTGGGACGGGGTTCAGTTCCAGTTCAGTTCCTGTTTTTACTGATAGATGTTTATGTAAAAATGTTTTTCTTGCATGTTAAAGATGTATTTAACCACTTATTTTTTTATAAAATACTAAACCCGCTTACATGGCTGTCACACTCAGATATGACTGTAATTACTGTACATCTAATATCACTCATCATTACGTCATGCCTGTAGGATCATATATCTTCTCATTCCTAAAACATTCAGTGTTTGTTAAACATGGTATTATCAGCTAACGTTTGAGTTGGTTGGATGCTGAATAGTTTATGATGGTGGGAGGAAAAATAAGAGTTTGGCATTATTTCAGCGAGAGAAGCAAAGTTTGGGCGAGTCCTCTGTCACAGCTGTAATAGACTAAAACAACACATCCAAATTTATGTATAAAAAATCAAATCATAATAATAAAACTGCATTTTTTTAATATAAAATGTGATTTAGCATGTGGGCTTCTAACATGTTTTGTGTTTCGGTGCTAAAGCTAGCATAGCAACCGCTAAGCTGCTGATATGCTAACAGCAGCAATGCTCAG
This sequence comes from Kiunga ballochi, assembly GCA_037177335.1. Lineage (NCBI taxonomy): Eukaryota > Metazoa > Chordata > Actinopteri > Atheriniformes > Pseudomugilidae > Kiunga > Kiunga ballochi. The sequence goes on from JBAMIG010000001.1 coordinate 26,535,389, forward strand.
CACACGCCCTAAAACTTTTTAAAGTGTACATCTGTTCCTCTGCAGTCCGATGAGAAGAAGCAGGATGTTGGGAAGTTTGTGGAATTGCCAGAAGCTGAGATGGGCAAGGTGGTGGTTCGATTCCCTCCTGAAGCCAGCGGGTACGGCTCCATCTAGGTTTAGAAGAAGCTCCAGTTAGTTCTTTCAGTCTCCCTTGTTCCTAACTGGGATCATCTTCCTGCCTCTGTGTGAGCAGGTATCTGCACATCGGTCACGCCAAGGCCGCCCTCCTCAACCAGCATTACCAGGTCACCTTCAAAGGCAAGCTCATCATGCGCTTTGACGACACCAACCCTGAGAAGGAGAAGGAGGACTTTGAGAAGGTGAATTTGGTCTTTATCACCTCCCCTCCGCTCGTTCTGGCCCAGTTGTCCTTAAACGCGCCGCTTTTTCCACAGGTGATCCTGGAAGACGTCGCCATGCTCCAGATCCAGCCCGACCAGTTCACCTACACCAGTGACCATTTTCCAACCATCATGAAAATGGCAGAGCAGATGCTCGCAGAGGGCAAAGCCTACATCGACGACACGCCTCCTGAGCAGATGAAGCAGGAGAGGGAGCAGCGTGTCGAGTCCAAATGCAGAAGCAATAGTATGTCGGAGGAAACCCGTCGCGCTCGGTGCCGCTGTGTTGAACGCTAAAGACGGGAACTAACCCGCGTGGTCTTGTCGCTCTCCTCTGCAGCTGTGGAGCAGAACATGAAGATGTGGGCGGATATGAAAGCCGGGACGGAGCTCGGCCAGACCTGCTGCATGAGAGCCAAGATTGACATGAGCTCCAACAACGGCTGCATGAGGGATCCCACCCTGTTCCGCTGCAAGAACGCCCCCCACCCCCGCACTGGAAGCACCTACAAGTATGCAACCTTTAACCCCCTGCAGCTGTGTTTACGTAAACATTACATCGTTGGTTTAAAACTGCCTCTACATCGTTTTTTCTTTTCCCCGTAGAGTCTACCCGACGTACGACTTTGCCTGCCCGATAGTGGACAGTTTAGAGGGCGTGACCCATGCTCTAAGGACCACGGAGTACCACGACCGAGACGAGCAGTTCTACTGGATCATTAATGCTCTGCGCCTCAGGAAGCCTCACATCTGGGAGTACGCCAGACTCAACCTCAACAACACCGTGCTGTCCAAGAGGAAGCTCACCTGGTTTGTGGATCAGGGATACGTCGATGGATGGTGGGTTGGTTCAGCTCGGGTGTTTTTTCTCTCTGCCTCCGTTTGGGCTTCAACTTATTTCATCTTTCAGGGATGATCCTCGATTCCCAACTGTCAGAGGAGTCCTGCGGAGAGGGATGACTGTGGAGGGTCTTAAACAGTTTATAGCAGCTCAGGTATGTCAGTCAGATACAATGATGATGGTGTCACAGAGACAAGAAGAAGCCTGTTTACTATATATATTTATTATATAAAAAAGAGAGAGAGAATGAATATATCTATTGTTTTTTTTGGGTTTTTCTATTGTAATTGTTGCTGAAAAGGCTCATTTTGAATAAAGTGATAAAATGAACTCATGTTTGTATTAATATTCCTTTTTTTAGGGTGGCTCTAGATCAGTGGTGAACATGGAGTGGGACAAGATCTGGGCCTTTAATAAAAAGGTACATTATGAACTATTCAGTCATTGTCAAGATAAATAAAGTGATTTTAATGTTGAATCCATTCAGCTTTTCAGCACAAATAAATTCATTGTGTATTTATTTGTTTGGCTGCAGTGGTAAATGCTATATGCTCCTATAAACAGGATTATTTCCAGGTTTTATATATCAGGACACAATTTAAACTAAAACAAGTCATCATCAGGTGTCTGTGGGTAAATGCATTTTTAGATGCACGATATGGTGCTAAATCAAAAACAGAGGTCTGTAATAATAGTACACATAGGATTTTAGTTTTTCTGGACTAATGTATGTTTTTCAGTCTGTATTTTGTAGATCCGCTCCTGCGTTTAGGGTCACTGTCCTGTTGCATGACCGTATTTTCATCCAAGCATTTGCTGTCAGACAGCTTCAAAAGAGCCCCAGAGTTATCTGCAAGTAAAAATGTAGTCAAGTGGTAATTATGAGGGATGGTATAACAGTGGACAGCAGCATGGAAGCCACGGTGTGAGTGCAGGTGCATGTTTGTGATGTTAGTCTTATTTGTGCAAAGGACTTTGACCCAGTGTTCCTGTTGTTTTATAATGCAGCTGTGTAAACCTCAGTCATGTTTTCCTGTTATTTTTAGAGTTTGACGTAACTTTATTAAGCCCTTTGGAAGAACTCCCTCAGGGAAATGAGATTTTCAGCAGTTTATTAAAATACAAATAAAACAATAATAAATAGAAGAGAATAAATAGAATCAGCTTTAGTGCAGCTTTCTGAACTTTTAAAGCAATCCATCTTTTTTCCATCAACATTGTGCTGATAAAATGCATGAACCTGAATCTGAGTCTTTCCTTTTTCACATAATACTAAAACACACCTGAATGTTTTAGATCACAAACTGCCTGAACCTCTGCTTTTACAGAGGGGCTCACAGCTACTGATCATTAGATCAATAAGTGCATAGGATTGACAGCACCTGTGGTCTTTAATGTTTCTCACTTTAGAAAGAGCGTACTTTGTTTTTCACCCAGTTTAAAATCTTGTTGTTAAACTAGTTTTATCCAATGCATTTGAAAGCTAAGAAGGACCAAATTATATATTTTTACATGTCCTGTTATGTAAAGCCTTTAAACTGCAATGAAGTATCTTTTTTTTTTAATTATATATGCTTTTTATTAGGATTTTAAATCCATTTTAGCCTTGTTAGAGGTGTAGAGATGTGCTTTATGTACACTTTTCGCCCTAAGTTACTGTACTGATACTAGTTACCCTGAACATGAAACCTAAACCACCTCGTGCCTACTCGCTAACGTTAGCGATGCTAATGGCTAGCCATGCTAGGTTTTTTTTTAACAAGGGTTTATGGTTTATACTATAAACCCTTTTGAGTAATGAAAAACACAGCAGAATCTGATGGTTCAAAGCTTTTCTTCAACACACATTCAACAGATTTCACTTGGGACTCATTGCTAGCATGGCTTGTCTCATTTCTGCTTCTTCTGTGACATGCTGTCATCTGCCATCTCCTCTTCCCCTGCCTCATTACCCGTACCTGATTTCCTTTACTAATTCACCTACCAGAAATCTAACAAGCCAACCCATTTCATGTCACATATTATTTAATATTCAGTATTTGCTATGACTTCATGTTAGTGTTACCTGTGTATAATTTCCTTGCTTGGACCCAGAGTTGGGTTGAAAGTGTAAAATTGTGTAATGTTGATGGCTGAAAAGTATTTTTTATTGGGATAGAGTTGGTCATAGTTGGGTTGAGCCAACTCAAATCCTTCCTTTCTGTTTTCCCCTGATTTTTGTCCCAGATAGGCTCATTCAACCTGATTTGTTTGATGCTAGCATGACGCTAGTTAGCATGATGTTTTGATTTAATGTGGATTCCAGATTTTTTTTTTTCCATTGGTACATTCCTTATTTGTGCTAGAAAGTCACCAGCGAGGAGCAGTCATGAATTGTCAAATGGAAATAATCAATTGTATGTAGAAGAAATATGGCATTTAAACATCACATGCTCAAAACTACCACAAAGTGATGGGAAACTTTGGCAAATTCATGAATTCATAATTCCCATTTTCTGTTGAAATATTAGGTCTTTATGCAGCAGTTTTACATTTTGTAAATAATTGTACAATGTGAGGCTAATTGATAGCCTTTGCTCTGTGTTCTCTGTCCTGTATTAAGCTAACTGCTAATGTTAGCTGCTGCTGGCTGTGTTGCTATGGTGGAGCTAATCCGGTTTACAGCAGATCTTATTATTAGTCTTAACGCTGATTTGAATGAAAAGTTTCTCTTTTTAAAAACATATTTGCCTTCCACTCTTGTACACCTACGCTGTTTTGTTGCTAAACCCATTTTATTCTGGCACGTATTCATGGTCCCAACATTCATTTTCTTTGGCTCTGCCAGCCACTAATTTTTTCTAATTTAATGAAAAGAGTTGCAGACTGAGTTTCAAAAGGAAGGAAGTTTTTCTTTTGGGTTGTGGTGTGAAACCCATACAGGATGAAACAAAGTGGTCCATTCTGTGTAAATGTGTCTGCCTCTTTCCTCTCTCTGTCCCTCCTTGTATCTGACATTGAACAGCATCTCACTCTTCTGTTTCCAAGCTGCCAGTCAGCTGTCTGAAGGTACTCCTCCACCACGTCCTCCTCCTCCTCCTCTTCCTCCTCTTCATTCCCACCCATGCTGCTTTCATCTTGCGCTGGCTTGCAGAGTCTGAAAATGCAGCCTGAACTATTTTACCAGCCATCCAGATGTTTAGAGAGGAAAGAGAGCAAAAGAAGTGTTTGCACTGAGCAAAGGTTGCAGCAAATGGTGAAGTCTTTAGTTTGGGTCCGATTAGTTCCTGAAAAAGGAATTGGTTAAAATGAAAACAATCCTAATTAAATCATTTAGTTCTTTATTTCCTTTTCTTGATTTTCATATCAAACTTTTTTTTATTTCTAAGTAATCGCACTCACAAATATTGGAAAATAAATCCATTTTAAAACACCACTGGGAGTTTTAAGAGGATTTCATTATGTTTCTTTATTATGTCCTAAATGCTTTTATTATTCTGGCTTTAAATCCAAAAAGAACTCAAAAATATAATTTTTACCCCTAATAACAAGTTGGAATTAAAACCTATTTTACTGATTATATATTCCCAGTGGTTTGTTTCTGTCAGTGAAGCTGAGAGGACCGTGTGGGCCAGCAGTGCTTGTATGACTGAGGAGAGGGAGCTATGCTCTGAGCATCACGGCAGACCTGCCGTTTGGCCTCTGGTGCATTGATGTTCAGTAAACTGTCAAACACTGAAGCTGGCTGGGAAAATAGAAGTGGCTGAATAAAAGCTTGTGCCAAACCCGCAAACGGACCTGATTTCTTTCTCCTACCTTCTTCATTTGCTATTTTCAGAGCAGGACTTTCTTTGGATGGGTTTTTGTTTTGGTTTGTTTTAAAATAAACCCTCATTTTCACCATTTCCTGCCTCGTCCTTTCATTAATCGGATGGTTTGAAGGTGGAGGCTGTAATAAGATGCTGCTGCTCCTTTTACGGACCGGTGTGCGCTTCTTTTTGTGTTTCCGTGTTAGGTCATCGACCCGGTAGCTCCCAGATACACGGCTCTGTCCAGCTCCTACGCGGTTCCAGTCTCCGTCCCAGAAGCAACAGAGGAGATGAAGGAAGTGGCCAAACATCCTAAGGTTGTTTTTATGTTAGCTTTATTGTTTTGTTTAGCCAAACAGAAATGTAAATGAGCTTGTTTAGATTCTGTTTTCCTGCTTTGATATTAATGAGACTCCGTTCAGTGATGATGATGATGATGGTATTTTATGTCCGTCAAGAATGCTGATGTGGGGATGAAGGAGGTTTGGTACGGACCTCGAGTAATGATTGAAGGCGCTGACGCTGAGACGCTCGCAGAGGGAGAGGTTGTCACCTTCATCAACTGGGGTAACCTCATCATCACCAGAATCAACAAGTAAGTGTGATCACTCTTCATCTCGCCTCAGTCTTTACGCTCTGAGCTGGGTTTCAACATGTCTTCCCTTCAGAGCGGCTGATGGCAAGGTCCTGTCCATGGAGGCTCGTCTGAACCTGGACAACAAAGATTTCAAGAAGACAACAAAGATCACATGGCTGGCTGACAGCAGCAGCGCCCCCCTGCTCCCCACCATCTGCATCAACTATCAACCCATCATCACTAAAGCCGTGCTGAGCAGAGAGGATGATTTCAAAGAGTACATTAATAAAACCAGCAAGGTGAGCGCTTAGTGTGTGTGTGTGTGTGATAATGCAGTGTGTGTGTGATAATGCAGTGTGTGTGTGATAATACAGCCTGTGTGTGTGTGATAATACAGCCTGTGTGTGTGTG
>JBAMIG010000001.1:26563699-26575232 GCA_037177335.1 Kiunga ballochi
GGCTCCATGAGGTTTCTTCATTTTTTCCCCACAACTGGGTTTTTTGGGAGTTTTTCCTTACCGCGAAGGATGGTCGAAGGACAGGGATGTCCTGGCTTTACTTAGTTTAGTTTAGTTACTACTTGTGCTCATTGTGTGTAATGTTTGTTATGTGACAAAGTGTGTGTGAAGCCCTGTGAGGCAACGTTGTTGTGATACTGGACTATATAAATAAAACTGAATTGAATTGAAAATCATGCTAATGTTCTGTTACTAAGCTAATATTAGCTAGCTAACATTGACTAGCTAACTTTGCTGTCCAGTCAATAGCCCAAAGTCAAAGTTAAGTCACAAATCATTTCAGTGCAAGTCTAAGTCGAGTTGCAAGTCATTCATAAATTTGTCAAGTCGAGTTTGAAGTTATTAAAATTATGACTCAAGTGTAACTTGAGTCCAAGTCATCTGACTCGAGTCCACACCTCTGCCAGCAAGTTATATAATTCAACCCAGTAGGTAAGCCCAGTCTTTTTCCCTCCAAACCCAGAGAACACAGGAACCATTGTGTGTAATGAAACAGACGTTTTGATTATAATTTACCTTTAATGATGTTTGAAATGTATTAATTTGTGTTTAGTAATTGTCAACTAATACCAAACCTAATCAAAGTGGATGCATTCATGAAGTAGGTTATCTGTATTATTATTTTTATTTGTTATATAGATAATTCCTTTGATATGTTGTTTCATTTGTTATCTTATTTCAGAAAAATCATTCACACCAGTCCCAACAAGCAATATCCTGCACCAGCAAATAAAATGATGGAATTGAACATGGGAACCCTGTGTTTAAATGTGCTCAGATCCACTGAGTAGTATGTTTCAACCCTTGCACTGGGCTATGATTGAAACCTCTTCCCTGTAGACAGTTACACCATTATTGGTTTTATGAGTCCTATCCATGCCTGTGTTGTCAGCAAATTTCAAAAGGGTTGGAATTGTTGGAGGGAGTGCAGTCATGTGTGAGGAGCGAATATAGAAGTACACTGAGAAAATAGCTTTGAAGGACACCAGCACCGAGAGCGATAACAGTGGAGGATGGTGACATGCTGGGGCCTGTGCGATAGGAAGCCTTTAATCCAGCTGGAAAGCGATTCCAAACCCCCTGCTTTTAATGCGTTTATTAGCCGGATGGAGATGTTGTGGTTTTCCAGATGCCATCATTTCATCTGTTGTTCCTGTGTGCAAAACTGGTTGTTGGTTGAGGCTGCTAAATTCCCAGTAAATGAGTTTTCAGCTGTTAAAACACATTAAAAGGCATGTTTGGGAAATGATAAAATCATTTAATCCAAACCTCTAACTGGCCGTATCTGTTGATGCCAGAGGTCTTTGCCGTTTAATGTGATGACTCTGCTGAGAGGCTTTTGTTCGGATGACACACAGTCCAGCATCGCCCAGCATCAATGTAAGGGTGTCAGTAATGATATTTTTAGCATTCAGTCCAATTCAGAAGAAGTTGCACACAATGAAGCTCATTGCAATTAAAATCCCATCTTATCCCCTCAGTAAAGCACAGTTTAGTGCTTTGTTGTCTAAACATTTTATCAACAGAAATTTTCCAAACTTAAACAAAACAATAGGTTTGTATGTTTAGATTTAGAGTAGCCAGTTTATCAGATATGCTAGATTCCTATAAATGACTAATCAATATTCATCACAGAGAAATCTCACAAAGATTTAGCAAGTTTTTTTTACATGGCTAATAGATGCACATTTATTTTTACCATCTTAATAGCCTGTAATGATTTTATTGGACAGACTTCAGGCAACATTTTAACACATTACCATGTATTCATGGTAAAAGCTAAGCATATGTTTATTATCCCTAACCTACATCATATATTTATTTATAGTTATGTAATACTTTTTTTTGTCAACATATTTTATTGAGCATTTTACAGTCATCCAGTCAGACAATAACAGTTTAAACTTAATAACCCCCAACAAACCGAGGGAGCATGGTACAATACAGTAATCATAATAAAAAAAATTAAATAAAAACACCACATTAATCAATACATTCAGTATTATGGCATATAGCTATGTACTTCTAACATCTTTCAAGCATTTTGAACATGTCAGGTTTTGGCGAGGTCCCCTTAGCTGGAAAAATGTAATACAGGAAGTAGAAATGTTACAATTTGTATCTTTATAAACATGGAACTATTTTAGCGCACTGACAATACTTGCATGCATTTTGTCCTGTGGACCTGATCACAATCTGCACTGTGATATGCACTTTAAATATGTTACATTTATTTATTTCATTACTCTTTAACTCAAATAATTAATTGACCAATCACATGCCAACAAATTAATGTATTTAGCTGAGACATGGTCAAGATGACCTGCAGAAGTTCAGACTGAGCAACAGAATGACTAAGAGAGAGCATTTAAATGACTTTGAATGTGGCATTGTTCCTGGTCGGACTTTTTCAGAAACTATTATTAGAGCATTTTCACATAAGAACATGAAATAGAGAGAAAAACGTTGCCTGATCAGAGTATCTCTGCTGGAGCATTCACAATTTGGTAAGAACAACATGAAAACATGAAGAGCTTTGAGGCAGCAACTGAAAAAGCTCATCTCTCATATCTTTGTTTTAGGAACCAACAAGGTCTGATGTGCTGAGCTGAGAGCACGTGAAGGAGTCAGACAGATATTGTGAAGCCAGGCCATGAATACATTTAAAACCCATAAAATAATGTTCTAATCAGGTGTAAACCCCACAGGGAGCCAGTGAGGTGAGGCTAAAGCCTTAGTGACGTGCTCATGTTGTTTGGGTCTAGTTAAAAGCTGCAGATGGGACAGCGACGTCTGACTCAGCCAGCGTAAAGTGCATTACAGTAGTCTGAGCGAGTGCAGATAAAAGCATAAAGGGTGATAACAGGAGGAAATGGCTTGACCTTGAATATCTATCTCAAATGATAAAAACTGGACTTGAAGTTTCATTTCATTTTATTGGCACGCTTACACCTCGTTCTTCTCACAGTGCGTCTTTGTTCTAGTTATTGTTTATAATAAATAAAATCTAAACTTACTCATTTAAAGCGGAGCCGTATCTGGGTCTGGAATCAAGGAAATAGTGACTTCACACATGGTTGGTTGTATAAATTGATTATTATATCATTCAGCAACATGGAGCAAACTTAATTGTGTAATTATTGTCATCAGCTGTTTTCTTGTTGCTTCAGTCTTAAAAGCAGGTATTTTACCATCCTGCTGTTATTTATGATAAGCCTTAGAGTCTAGCAGCGAGTCCTTAGGTTTTGAGAGACCCCTACCCGAGGCAGAGCAAAACACACATTTTTTATCTTCAGGGTTTCCCAATCATAAAATTGTATTTAACTTGTTTGTTGAGGCAAAATGTATTATTTGTGATATTCTTTACAACTACAAAAAGAACATATATTTCCTGCTTTCTTGAGGTAACAAACATAATTTTTTGTCAACATTTGAAACAATTAATTAAAATAATGTACTATTTCAGGTCTTAAATATGGGAGATGTGTCTTGTATAAATGATGTGGGAAAAGGTGCATTGATGCCTTTCCCAGTATTACAGACACTGAACCTTATTCCAGCAGTTAGCAGCTTATAGCTGATACTCAGGGAGCAGAACTCTGCAATAACTCTTTAATGCAAGGGAATTTCAAACAGCTGTTTCCTCAGTTTGCAATGGAAACGTGAAATGGTTTTTAACATAAAGCCGAATCACAAACACAAAGTCCACAATGGACGACCTCAAGGTTGAGCTGAAGGGTTTGACCCTCTCAGTCTTTAAGAGTTTAACGTCATTAAGACAATTTCTGTGGAAAGAAATTCTAGCAGCAGTGCATCCAAGGTAGTGGGGGAGCTCACAGAACCAGCAGCTTGTCTGGGAAGAGAGAGCAAACGTAGCAATTAAAGATAAAACTGACCAAGCAGGGTGTCCAAACATGACTATTCATCCATTCATTAGCTGTACGGCTCAGTCAGATCAAAGGTAACCCTGGACAGGTCACCAGTTGGAGAACATCTGAAGAAAGTGTTTGGGTTGGATGATGGTTCTGTTTAGATATTTGCTTTAACTCCTGGATCAATATAAAACTGGTACAAACTTGATTAAGGCATATATTGAACAGGAGAATATAAGAGATCTATATATATATCTGATGGCCTCAGTGATGAGATCTGGGGTGTGTGTGTGGGCAATGCCATCAGCTGACAGGTTTATTCTGCTGATGGCGGATCTGTCTGGCTCTGGTTCTGTGTTTGAAGGTTAATAAGCTGTAGAGTAACGCAGAGTAGCAGTCTCACCTTCAAATGATACAAAGATTAAAAAAAAAGAAGTCTATTTTGTTTTAGAAGTGGAGGATTTGTCTCAGGTTTGTGGTACCAACAGGTGAAGCTTTGTTGAATTCCAGCTGCAGCTGCATCCATGGATGTGAAATATTTCACTGGTAATAAAACTCGACCTTAACATGATATTTATAATTAATGCGGGTTAAACTCAAAATATATTTGTTTGCTGCGGAGCTGAGAGGTTCATGGCCTGTTTGGAGCATTTGCAAGAGTTTGACATCAGCATACACCAAAAAGCTAACACAGATTGGCTGCTTTGAACTGCTGATAATCTGATTATTAAATTGCAACTTTCTGAAATTAGTTTTACATAATAAATGTTGAGCTTCTGCCTTCAAGTTTTCTTAAGTGTTCAGAAGCAAATTGTCACAGTTGCTGCATGTACGAGCTTTTTTTTATGTGCAATTAATGTTTTTTTTTTTTTATTTCTTATCATTTATTTGGTGCTGTGATGGGTAATGGGAGCAGAAAGACACCTGTAAACGTCTTGCGCAGTTGTATCACAATTCATTGATTTTTTTATTGCATTGTATACTTAAACAAATAAAATACTATTTAAAACGTCTATTTTCTGAATCCAGGTCAGGCTAGGGGAAGCTGAATGCATCTCAATGATTAGCAGGTGAGAGGCAGGTACATCCTGGACATGTTGCCAGTCCATCACATCTTAACAATAAAATGGATTTTAATACATTTTTTCATATAACAATAGATTTGATGCCATGCAGTGTTTTTTCCTTCTCTATTTTTTTTATCTCCTTTTCTTTATGTAAAAATGTATTTGTCATCCACTGGATGTTTTGGGGTTTTCCTGTCAGCTTTTCCACTGGTAACTGGTCTCCATTACTGTTTCCTCTCAGTATTTTATCCTGAGTGGATCAGATGACGTCCCACCCGGACTTTTCTCCATCAATCCTGACCCAAAGTGCGCTCAGCATGGTTCCACCTCTGTCTACGCTCCTCTCTACTTCAGGCTGAGGTCTCCTGTCCTGTTCCAGCACCAGAAAATGCGTCACAACCAAATGACGACACAGCTCTGGGGCACAAACACACCGAGACGATGTCATTCTGGGAAGACGGGGCTGGGTTAAACTACTTTTATTTTTATTTCTACTTAATTTTTACTCTTTTATTTTTAAGCAACATAAGCACTTTTTCCCTTTGAGAAACAGAGTAAAAGCAGTTCTATACTGTGTTGCAGATGCCGTAGTGAGTCAGCATCACCTGAGCATTAAACAAGTGAGATCTGACAGCCTGAAGACGTATGTGTGTCACATGTTAAGCCTCATAGGAGACAACCAAGTATCTGTCCATTATTTTTGTGTCCCATCTCTGGTGCAAATGGATTTTTTATGCCAGACTGTAAAACCATGGTCTACTGGGAGCCTCCCAGCAGGACTACCTGAAACATGTTCGAGTGGCTAATTTTGTACAATAAAGACAATTATTATGAGGTTTGATGCAAGATCTATTAAGCATGACTGAATCCTTTTGCCTCACCTCGTGGTTCCTGGTTCCAAGAAAAGAAAGGAGGGCCCCTGAAGGAAAATCTTCCCAGAGCCCCCCCACTGCTTAGAGCCTGCCCAAATGAAAGGAGATGATGGTTATCATGGAATTTAATACAATGAAAAAACAAGGAGAACAAATCTGGGAATTTCACTGCAAAACCAGTTCAGATCTCAGTTGCTTTAGTTACTCAAAATGTTTCAATTGAGAGAAAATCTCCAACTTTGTGCCTTAAAATGATCCCAACAAAAGCTCAGTTTCAGCTCCAACAGCTCAGCAGAAAGTAGCCAATAAACACAAAGCATGGAGTGCCCTACTTCAGCCCGGTTTGCGCTCGCGCAACCTTGCCACAAATTGAATCCAGTTTTCAGGCGCAGGTTCAATGACAGCGAGGCTAATATGGGCTTCAGTTCCTAATTACATTTCTCCTGGAGAGGATAAAATTAGAAACTTGCAGCGGAGCTGGAGGCTCAGAGAACTGACAGACTCCCCGCATCGTGGACGCCCTCAGAGGGGCTGACGCGCACGCAGCTGGGGGAGGGGGGGGGGGAAGGTAGGAAACCTGAGGGGGGCTCAGAGACGCATCCGCGTGGGAAGACTGGGAACTCTTCTGATTGCGCTCGAGCTGTTTTGGTGCTCATTAAGCTGCAGAAACACTTCTGATCCGGAGATGGAGCAGCTGATGTTACTTTGATTTATTTTTCTCTGATTTGGGGAGACAACACTCCACGAGACCACGGGTACGCACGTGAGTTTTGTTTACACCTTTCCTTAATATATCACTCAATGTAAAAATACAAAAATGGGGGAAAAAAAACACTCAATCTGATTTTAAAACCGATTTAAATTTTATATTAAAGACAACTTATTTATGTAATTTAATTTTCCATTAAATATATATTATAGTAACATTGAAAATGATTATTAATAATATTAATTTAATATCCTGCAAAAGGATCGTTTTAGTGATTATAACTCGTATCTAATTCCCCAAGTTTGTTCCATGCTTCTACAAAAACGCACAAAATGAAACATCCTTCACTTTTAATCTTTATAAAGTGGTGTCTTTAGAGTTGACTCGTTATAATTGGCTGCTATGGGTTACTGTGGTTTGTCCTGGAGATTTGACAGTATGAATATCCTCTGCGCACATAATGTGATTTGTTAGAAGCAAACATCTTTCCACCTCAGTGAGCAGAGATGTAGCCTATATGCTCCATCCTTGTCAGCTGGCGTCTTACTCACATTACTCATTGTTTCATAATATTATGCAAAACCTCGCAGATCTTTTGCACCAACTCAAAGGCCAGTATATGTTTTGATACCTATGTCTTTCCCTGTCCCTGCAGCAACGCCAGCATTCATGCAGCGGAACAAAATGCTGACTCCTTAGTGAGGATCTAAAAATGAATGCCTCCTTCTGCTGTGATCCTGGAATCATCATGTATGAGCAGAGTTTAGGATCTGACCTCAATGCCAGCTGTAACTTGCAGAGTCCTTACTGTAACTGGACATCTGTGGACCGGGCCCTGCAGCTGCCTACTTTTTCCACTGCAGCTAAAGTCAGAGTGATCACTACCTTCATCCTGTGTGGCATTTCCACATTCTGCAATTTGGCAGTGCTTTGGGCTGCTAATGACCACAAGCGCAAATCCCATGTCCGTGTCCTGATTGTGAACCTGACAGCGGCAGACCTCTTGGTTACCTTCATCGTGATGCCAGTGGATGCTGTGTGGAACATCACGGTTCAGTGGCTGGCAGGTGACTTGGCTTGCAGATTCCTTATGTTCCTCAAACTGCAGGCTATGTATTCCTGCGCTTTTGTTACAGTGGTGATAAGTCTGGACAGGCAGTCAGCTATCCTCGACCCCCTGGCCATCAACATGGCTCCGAAAAGGAACAGGATCATGCTAACGGTAGCGTGGACTATGAGCGCCTTGCTTTCAATCCCTCAGGTAAGGACAAGACAGGTGATGACAGCTCAGCTGTTTATTTTGAAGAACATGATTCAGAGAGAAGTGCAGGGTTACAGGATAACTACTGAACAGAAGTCTTGCATTAGACTCTTCTGAGAACATCTGAAACTTCTTCATGCTGCATTAGAGCAGGGCGAAGGTCACAAGGTCAGGAGAGTTATTCTGACAGCAAACTACACATGCAAGCTAAATGTTTTGTGCATGAAAGCATTGTTATAAACAGCTTTTCATTTATTAAATTGTGGCCATTTTCCTTCCTAAAGCTGTGATAAGGTCTCAGCGGCGATTAGCAGTGCAGCCATTCATTGATATTTAGTGAGGTGTCTCATAGACACAGAATCAGGCTATGTTTCCTGTTGCATGTAAAGATGATGATTAAAAACACACGGCTTAGTGAAACCTTTCTGAAAGCACAGTGTCAGAACTTACACTATGCATGGAAACAAGATGAGTGCTGAGAATATTTAACACGTTTATCAATTTACTAAACATTTCTATGTTATGCAGAAATGGGTAAAGTGAAAGTTTTCCTGCTTTTATGTTCACATAACTAAACTTTTAATATTTTCCTTTTGCTATAACTCAGAATTTTAAAAGAAAATCTTGTGATATTAAAATCAATTAAAATTGTTAAGAAAGTATAGAGAAATTTAAAATATCACCAAAATGCTTTCAATATAAGTAACATCAATGTGTTTATTTCTTTTTAATCTCAATTTTTTGATAGATTGTTAACCAGAATAAAATGTATTTTGCTTTTATTTGGAGGAATTTGTGTCCACAAAGATGTTCAGCTGCTCAACAGCCTGATTTTTTTTCCCCACCTGGTTATATTATGCCATTAATGATCAGTTGGAGCACATACAGAGGTCCAAATGGGAGCTCAGGAGGGACGGAGCTTTTTCAGGTGCCGGTCCAAAATTGTGCAACAAGCTCCATTCAGACAAGCCTCCTCACTGTCTACTTTTAAAACTCTGCCTAAAACCCATTTTTAATCCTTGGCTATAATATGAGACCGTTTCTGTTTTAGTGTGCTGTAGTTTAGTTTTATTTATTGGTTTTATTCATTATTTATTTACTTTATTTTGATTTTATTTACTTTTTAAAAACTCTTACTTTTTTAGAATTGCTTCTTGTTCACTTTATTTTATGGTTTTGGTTGATTTTGCACAGCACTTTATTGCAACAGCAGATGTTTTAAAGAGCTTTATAAATAAAACTGAGTTGAGTTGCTTCCACTGTTGCCTGATGTCATCCTGAGAAGCGCTTATACCCAGAAAACGTATAAATGTTTGTGAACTGAGTGGATTTATGACTTTTTCCTGATAATACATTCAGGCTACGTTTCTAGCAGAAGTGCAGATGGGATTTTTAAACTGGGGGGAACTAGAAAACGATTTAAACTCAATAAGTTATTCAGGGAATAAACAGTAGAAAATTATTATTTTTATGTAATTTGGGCTTTAACTAGTGCTCAAGCAGTTATTTATGAAATAATCTACTGGGACAGTGGACAGATAAAAAAAAATCTGTTATTATTTTGTTTTCTGAAGTTAAAAAAAGTTTATTTTCCCGAGAAAATAGGATAAATTATCCTTTTATTATGAGAAAATGGTTCTGTTATCTCACCATGTGTTTAAACTCGTGCAAAAAAATGTGCAAAAAAATGGCTTCTTGTGCACTGCAATGACATTAATCCTGTGTTTTATTGGTTATGTTTGCTGCCCTATCTTGGGAAATGGGGAATGGATTGGGGTCACTGTCAATCTGAGGGGGACAAGTCCAACTCGTCCCGAATGCCATCTGTGCTCATGGTTTCTCGATGTAGCACCAGACTAAAACGAGCATCCAAGGCCCATGTGGTCTAACAGTTTCTCATGCATTACAACCTAAACAGCGTAGAGGCAACTCGTTCAGCAGATGTTTCTGTCCTTGTCCTTCAAACACTGAACCTTCCACCTATTTTTCCCCAGTATGATGAAACATATGTTACAAGACAAAACTATTTTAATTGAATTGATCTGTGGCAGTTAGACAAAGTTACACACCTGACCTGACCCATCATCAGATAATGTGTTGATTTTTTTAAAATTCAATTGATTTAATGCAAAAAAAACATTATTTTATTAGCGTTTAGTAATGTTTTCAATAAGATATCCCCTTACTTACTATTTTTATTTTCTTTAATCATTTATTTTAGTTCCTGCTTGTCTTTCCTTTTATCATCTTATGATTAGTGATGAGCATTTTATGTGATTTTTTATCACAAGAACATCAGAAACAAATTTTACAAAAGCTTTATCCCAAGTTGAAAAATGCTTTAGAGCTGTTATTTGTATGATATGTGTCCGACGCATAAGGTTTGTTTTGTTTTTAATATTCTCCTGCATTGCAGACACCCATGGTATGCATAATAGCAGCTCTGCTACTCAAGTACACACCAATCAGACCTTTCAGCTGCAGTAAAACTAGTTATTTTACACATAATTTCATCTCAACCTTTTTTCAAACGCAGCATTTCTGTGATGGTTTAGTTATAATGCTGTTCTAGTCTGTTGCTTCTAATAAAACTCCAGCAGAAAAAGTTATTAAACTTCCATGTTTCTGCCTTCAAACAAAGGTCAGAGATGGAGGAGATTCACCTGTCTGCTTTACCCAGCAGCTAAATGACTGCTTTACAGACAGCTTCTTGTAGTTTGATTCTCTTCTTACCACCCTGCTCTGACTCAGAACAGCTGACATGCCATGCTCTCCGTCTTTCTCCCCCTTTCTTATTTCAGACTTAAAACTCTGCGTGACACATATCAGCTCGCTGCAACTTCCTGCAGTGTTCAGGAAGGAAACGTATAGCTTTGCACTCTGTCTTATACTCTTAAGCCCCTTTGAACTAGCACCATGGCTGTTTAAAAAAAAAAAGCCTTAAATGGAGAACAAGAAGAAAAAACAAAAAGGTGCAGAGCATAAGATAAGACAATAATTAGGATAAGAATATGTTGGAAAGATCAGTTTCAGCAACAATTCAAAATAGTTGCTGAATTGGCCAATGATAGGGGAAGAAACATCACAAAGGTGTCATGGCGTTCTTGTAACAGCATTTTAGACAACTCAGTCTCCACTTCTGTCTTGTCCTTTTATGCACAACATACTCTACAGGTGATGTGCATTACTGCCAGGTGCCCTGCTGGATGTTGCTACGTAGCTACTTGCAGCTGAAAATGGAAGCAAGACATTAGAAAAAAGTATTTATTCATGAGGTCAAAAATCTTTAATGATTAAAAAAAACTATCCAAATATCCTAGTTTCAAATCAACAAAGCAAATATCTCATATAAACATGACTGTGGCTTAACATAGGATCTTGGAAGGAAAAAGGGGAAATTTGAGGTTTGTATACATCTGCGGGTGCACAGATGAGTGGAAACAGGCGTGCTAATCGAAACCAGAGCAGGTAGGATAGGAGGCGAACTGAAGATAAAACAGAAAGCAATTGAGGATCTTTGATGAATGAAAAGTTTAACAAATTTAACAAAAGACCCGTTTAAAATATATGCATGCCTTTGTCTGGATAAACAGAGGAAACTATAACCAACAAAGTCTGCTCACATTGTATCCATGCTTTTTTTCTTTCATCTATGGAGGTGGGACGAGCACTTGTATGTCAGCAGTTTTGGA
>JBAMIG010000001.1:26603706-26614756 GCA_037177335.1 Kiunga ballochi
GAGAGGAGAGGAGAGGAGAGGAGAGGAGAGGAGAGGAGAGGAGAGGAGAGGAGAGGAGAGGAGAGGAGAGGAGAGGAACTATAAGGAGAAGAGGAGAGTAGAACATGTTGAGCTGTGTGGATGGGAGGAGCATCGCAGCACCGCTTGCAGGACGCGCAGTTGCATCTCGGAACCGGCGCGTTGAGGAGCCAAAACTAAACGACAGCGGTGCTGGTGGCCTCCCGGATGCGAGACAATGAGCCGTCATCAATAAAAGCGGATTTAAATATGATGAGGCTGATGTACACTGAGTGTACGGGTGATATGAGGTCTTTGAAGGACTGCGCGTAACGCTGATTGCTCGTCCACATTGGCTACCTGCCGACACACGGGCTGCACACACCACATCCGTATTTCCTTATTTTGCTTGCGGTGTTGCTCGTTAACATCGTAACCAGATGCTCCCCGCCGGACGGGACCCGCACAGTTTCATAGCGTCCAAGCCAAAAGGAGCCTGAGCCAAAGGATGCAGGTTAAAAACCAGATCTGCACCGAGCGGAGCAGCACCGACGACCCGGAGCAAGATGACAATCAAATGAAGATCTCCTGTTTTTCCAACATAAAGATTTTCTTGGTGTCGGAATGCGCGCTCATGCTGGCACAGGGCACCGTGGGCGCCTATCTGGTGAGTTAAATGTGCTCTGTGATGGTGTGAAGAAGCGTCCTTCCTCAGGTAACATCGGGTTAACATAGCGCCCTTCAGCACGCAGCAATGACGATGTGCTGCTCCGGATTATGCGGCTTCTTGTCATACTCTTCCAGTCATATTAAAAAACAACCACATCTTCCATTAACCACCAGACTGTAGGCTCTCATTGCTGCGTGTCATCCACCAGGCCTATGCGCCATCTGCATGACACCAACCGCGTCACAGCGACTGTTCAGGATCCACGTTGCATTACTGTATATACATTTGTCTGTTGGAGAGCTTGTTACGAAACACTGGTCAGAATCTGCATCTAACCTGCATGCCCTGCAACGATGTGCACACAAATGCATCAATAAATAATGCAGGAGGCCTTTGACACTGGTGCACACAGGCCGGATGGATGACGTGATCTCACAACAGAAGAGACAAGATAGGCTATGTGTTTGTTTGTAACATCACATATCCTGCAACAGTGCAGCCCAGAGCACCAACATCAAAGGATTAATTACAGAGACACGTGGTGTAATCAATTAATTCTAAAAGCAGAATTACAAAATCAGAATATGTTGAAACAGAAGGTCACTCTGAGGTTCATGGTGAAACTAGTGTTTGTGGTGGGATCAGAACTGCATATTTTGGGCCAACATGTCATTTGAAAATAAAGTACAACCCCTTTGATTAATTAAAAAATGATTTAACTTATCAGGGTAAATAATCTGAACATTAACATGACTTACAGTGTATTACCAACATAATTCTTTGTTAACTGTTAACAATAAACTAAGTGAAAATGTTATTAAATGTGTAAAAGATTCATAAGAACATGTTTAAATTAACTAAAACAATCAATTGAAATATTTACAATATTACACTCACCACAACATCTTGGTTCTTCACGGGTGACGCTACAATACTTTGATATACAGAAAAGTTAATGGTTAACACAATGATAGCGCGTGTTGTGTGGCTGGAAAACTTACTGATAGTGGTTGTAAGGATTATGACCTAATATCTTTGATTTCACCTCTTTATCATTCGAAATGGATGTAAAGCTAAGGGGCTGCTGATGCGGGAGGCTTTTTTCCTGACAGCACATGCAAACAAGTCATGCTTGTTCAAAGTTTTTCTAAGTACACAGTAATAACATCAGAGGTGCTAACTGAGGCCTGTATGCCTGAGATGGAACTGTTTCTCTGAGCGTTGCATGGTTTGACCTTGAGATAGATTTGGTATGACAGCCACTCTTGGGAAGATTGAGCGCTGTATTGAACGTTTTCCGCTTGTAAATCAGATTTCTGTGAAGGATGGACTTCAGTATATTAGGAAATGACTTTATAACCATTTCCAGAGATGATGTGCGTCAACAACATCTTCCACAACAAGATTGCTGATGTTTTCCTTTCTTCGCTTTATGTTAGTGTTTGCGTTTTCACTGGGTGCTTATATTTACCATCATAACTCCTTGGAAGCAGTAAGGATTTGGTTTATTTAAATATATATATCTATAGTTAAATAAGTAATATAAATTTACTTAATTTTAAGAATCTGGTGATTTAGAAAAAATAGTTTCCTGATATGTAAAACTTTATTATTAGATCTACTTCTTTTTTTTACTCATCAAAGCCATTTTCCCAGGTAGGCATCAGCACAGACAATAAATACTATAAATACAGTAAGTACAGGTTTTAAAAAAGGTGAGACAGAAAGTTTCTTAGTTACAAATCATATTTACACCTTCCTTTTAAATTTATTCTTAAAATAGAGTCAAAAAGGTGTCTTTAACCTTACATAGTGTGTTGCATGGTGTGTTCAGATTTTGGTTGTAGAGTAAAAGAAATCAGTCTGCAGTTTTTGTTTTCAGCTGAATAAATATCACCCATACAGAACAATAATAAAGCCCTTTTCTTGGCGTGGTCTAATGTTTTATGCATGCTGAAAATAACTCCTGACCACTTATCCACAGTCGTCATGCAAACACCCACTACACAGCTGGTGCAATGTGTGTGTGAGTGTGCGTGTGTGTGTGTGTGTGTGTGTGTGTGTGCATTACATAAGTAAAACAGCTGCATGAGGTCTCTTGCCCGAGGCTATTCACATGAACACAACTTCTTTACTCAGGTTGGCATGAGGTTAATCTCAGGATGTTTAAATATTATAAGAGGAATTTAATATTTAGTCCACTAAAACTCAAATAAGCTGTATATCATATAGCATAATCAACTACTGTGATGTTACTGGTTGCCAATGCTAACCCTGTTCTTTGTCTGTCCTCCACCTGTCTCTCTTTTGCTGCCAGGTAAGCGTTCTGACCACTCTGGAGAGACGCTTCAACCTGCAAAGTGCAGATGTGGGAGTCATAGCCAGCAGTTTTGAAATCGGCAACCTGGCCCTCATCTTGTTTGTCAGTTACTTTGGCGCCAAGGCCCACCGACCCCGCCTGATTGGCTGTGGTGGGATCGTCATGGCGCTGGGGGCATTGCTGTCTGCTCTGCCAGAGTTTTTGACTAATCCATACAAGTACGAGAATGGGGACTCGTGGCACGCTGAGGACGGCAGGGACGTCTGCTCCAACAAATCCAGGTCAGAAAACCGAGACTCTGGGTTTAACTGCGAAAACCGAGCCAACACCAACATGATGTACCTTCTGCTGATTGGAGCCCAGATTCTGCTTGGCATTGGGGCCACTCCTGTCCAGCCTCTAGGAGTGTCTTATATCGATGACCATGTCCACAGGAAGGACTCCTCACTGTATATAGGTAAGTCATGTGACGGTCAAGTCTGTTTTTTTTTTTAAAGACAGTTGATCTGCACATGAAAAGCTTAGCTTATCGTCAGCATGTGTGGTCCTGTACCCACAACAGAATTCAACAGGATAAAAAGGAATCCAGGAATTCTATTGATACATTATGCAATAATTAATGTAAAGGTCTTGAATGTGAGATGTTTCTAAAGCAATGCAAGCTTAAGGTGAAATAATTTTTCCTATGGGTCCATATTTATTTTAGGTTAAGCTTAATTTGATTTTTGTTGAAGCTGTTATTGTTGCAGATTGAGTTGTCAAATAGTGTAGAGGCTAAAATAACACAACGTAACTGTAAGGTGGTAAAATTAAAGCTGCACTAAGCTAATGTTGGGTAATTCAATAAGCATCTTGCATCTTGGCTCTTCTCTGAGCTTCTGTGACCAAAAGTCACTTCATCCTTTTTGTTTCTCTGTCACATCTTCTCTTTCCTTTCAACTCTTCCTCCAATAACGGTTTCTCAGGTTTCTATGCTGATTCAGCCCATATGTTGATATCTAGTTCCATGCATGACGTGAAGACTGTAAAGGAAAAAGAGAGCTGTCATGCGATGCTCTGGGCTGGAACAAAAAGTTGTGTGGAAGGGTTTCTCAGCCTCAGGACCCTGAAGGCAATGCCAACCCTAAGAATATGCATAATAAATGTCAGTGTGCCATCAAAACGAGTCAGAAATTCAGTTTTAAGGTCAGAAATTCATGGAGTTTCACTTTAAAAAGGAAAACTGACTCCCCAGACTGATATGCAATGATACCAGGGCATGAAATTTACCAGAGGGAATCTGCCTTAAGAATATTTCCTATAATATAATATATAATCCAATGTTGGTTTAAAATGTAATCTAATGGGGTTTACAATAAAGGAAAAGGGAGGCTGACTTTTCCAACAACTGAATTTTACTTCTGAATATGTAATTTGATAAACACAATACATAGAACATATGTAGAACATGTGATTATGAAATCATCCTAAACTGCGATATAAAAAAATGTCCTAACTAACATCCTAATTTATGATTTCACTCATGCACAAGAAGATTGATCTCCATGCGTTTTGGTTTTGTTTGGTAAATGGGAATAGTAAGGCTTTCCTGTCAGGAAATCTATAGGGTTTAGTGAACTTAGTAAGTTGCAAACATGCAGCCTCTTACTTTTTAACCTTTGTGTCGTTTGTTAGAAAAGCTTAATTGTTTGATGCTAAGTCTTTTAGCATCAAACAGGACTACACACATTTTTTATTTCCCACTCTGTTCATGTGAATCATATCAAAGGGCATTTAAAAATGTAAGCTGAATTTCTGGCATGAAATAAAACCAGTTTGGTTTACTGGTATCATACCAGCCAGTATGGCGTCTGTAGATAGAAAAGGTGAGACAGAGAAATGACCTGGTTTTTGGATTTATCATCAATATTTGCAAGAACCCAGAGAAGAAATTTAATGACTGCTTTTTAGACATTTAAGAAATGAAAACACAGCATTTTGTATAATATGTATAGTTGTAGGACAAAATTTAGTTGTGTTTTAAGTTGAGTCAGTACAAAGTACATTGCTGAGTATGATGTGGGGTGGAATATACTCTACTCTCTAAGTAAGTATAACAAAATAAGTAACAGTTGTTACTAAAAAGAAACTGTACAAATATAATTTAGTATAATACATTTGTATTTATGAGGAAAGCTCTGCTTTCATGACCAAACACTGCATGAGCTTAATAACACAGATTTGGTCTTTTCCTCCACACATGAAGCTGAATTAGCCTCTGTTGGTGTAATGTAACCTCTGCAGAGGTCATACATGTGATACCTTATTCCCCCTGCTTTTTAAACAAATGTGATTTGAGATCTTATTCGATTTGGCAGAGCGACGTACTGTCCATGTGATAGGTTAGCAGATGGGGTTGATCTTTGATGGTTTTAGCAAGAATTTAAATGGACTTAAAGGAGATATATGATGCCTTTAAATTCTTCCTAACATTTAAATAATTAATTTATTTTCTGTATAAAGTAGAACCACAATACTTTGGTCTGAATTCCTGCTTATTCTCGCTCCACACACACCTTATAATCCTGTTCCGTCTTAAGAGCGACTCGTTTTGGGGCCGTCTCTTTAAATGTGAATGAGGCATGTTAAGCCCCGCCCCCCTCCAGGTCACAGGAAGTTCAACTCTACCTTGTTCCGCCATGCTTTTAGCTTGATAGCAGCGATTCGCTAATCTCCCAGCAGAAAAACCTTTTATTAGTAAGTTCACTATAAATGTCAACGTATCTGATTCATGAAGCTGATTACCTGGATGTCCACGACCATATTTGGCAGACCCACAGCAAATACTGTGATGTAACAGAAAAAACAGTAATAGAGAATAGAGAAAATTAAACAGTCTAAAAAATTTGACAGGCTGCGTGGCGCAGTTGGTTAGCACAGTGGCCTCACAGCAAGAAGGCTGCTGGTTTTGAGCCTTGGTGTGAGCTTGTTTGTCCGGAGTTAGGGTAAAAGATTTGTGACTGTTGTCTTTTGTTTGTTTGTCTTGTTTTCATCTCCACTCCCAAAGGCCTTTATCCTGCAAGTTTACTATTTTCTGCTGGTCTGTGCAAAATTTGGCAGGCAGTTGGATCCATTTAATGTGAGTTGAGTTTGTAAAAGGAGAGAACCATCTAAACGTTGTAGGACAGTTTATGACAAGTACTGATGCGGAATTATAGTATTATCCATCCCTCTATGACCACAATGAACAATCTTCTGATGGAAACTTCGAGTAGGATAATGCATCGTGTCACAAAGCCCCAGTCATCCCCAACTGCTTTCTTCAACACAACAATGAGTTCACTGTACTCCAATGGCTTTCACAGCCAACCAGCAGCTTTGGGGTTTAGTGAAACGGCAGATTCTTATCAGGAGATGTGCAGCTTATGAATCTGCATCTGTGTGATGCTTCATGTCAATGTGGAGCAAAATAACAAAGATGTTTCTAGCATCTTGTTGAATCTGTGCAGTTAAGCTTTCATGTTGCAGACCGCACTCTGACTTACAGACAGCATTAATAGCAACAGTGCATTAAATATTTATATAGGTTACACATGCACGTGACACTAATAGCTTAACAGCCACATCCTCTGCCAAGTCAGTGCATCGTGTTAGAATAATCCACGATGATCTCTTTATCCTGATAGGCTCAATTTTATTCTTTAAGACATGGTAGAAAAAAGCAAGGGGCAATATGGTATTTTGCATTTACAGCGTAATTAAAACAAAAGTACCAACAAACCCATAGTGCCCCATTAGTCTTGATGTTTTTGTGGATAGTTGCTCCACCTCACAAGGTTGGTTTCTTGTGTGGTCCCTGCTCGTCTTTCAGTTCAAATCTCTGTGCAGGGCAAGAAGGCCTGCAGTTGCTGTGCATCCTTTGATCTGTAAAGTCTCTGCCAGCAGCACAGAATGAAGAGGAAGGAGGAGGGGATGGACAGAGGATGTAGAAAATAGAGGGCATGTAAGGCTGCACAGCACCCAACAGTCTGCAATGCCCCTGCCTGGCCTGACGCCTACTCATACCAGTTGCCTAATGATAAATGTTTTCGCTCATATCTCTGATGTTTTTGGTTACTTTTAAGCAATTACAGAGAGAAAATGAGACTTATTGCACCAATCAGATGCAAAGCATAGTTGTTGGTATCATCTCGTGTCTTATTAAGTAAACACACGTTTTTCAGGAAATATAATATAACTCAAATGTTTAAAATCTGCAATAATTAGCAAAAAAAAAAAAAAAAAAAACTTTGGTTTGATTACCAACAAAACATAAACAACATATCAGATGTTGAAACTGAGACATTTTACCATCCATCCATTAAGGCTTGTTAGATAGTAGGTCTTGCATTTATCATTGTCCCTCTTCTCTCTCCTTTTTTCCTCAATCTTTCCTTTTCCTTTATATTTATCAGCTTTTAGACAAAACAAAATCTAATCAGGCAACCAGTAATGTTCATAAATATAAGTGAGGAAAAAGAATCTACTGTCTACAATGATGCTAATATTCACTAATGGAAACATAAAGTAGGAAAATGGGCAAATTGATAATTGACTTTATTCCTGAAAGGGATGCAACGTCTTAAACAAGTCAAGAAATTTAATTCAAAACCAAAAGGTAAATAAATGTCTAATGTCAGTACAGACCCTCCACTGGGAACCATTTATTTCCCAGCTGACATTTTAAAGGTGCAGCATGTAACAAAGTCATTGACAGAAACATTTACAGTAAATGTATCATTTTTACTGATACATAATTACTTTACTAAAACAGCTGTTCCATCATCATTAATATCATGGGCACATGCCACCAGTGGCGTCGCCAGCTAGTTTTCCCGGGGCTTTAGCTAAGGATGTTTTCCATCTAGCCCCAGTAACTAAAAGCAATATAGATGCTTATAAACATCACTGCCGCTTCTCTACTTGCTTTACTCCAGCTACTTCATTCCTCACTCACTTTCAACACTAGTAGCTGCTACAGCAGGGTGACGAGTTAGCAGCATGGAGACAATGAGAAGTTAAGGGAGGATCCTGCAGGGCTGCATAGTCTGTGCGCTCCCATGTCAACATTTACACAACATATATTTGAACTTTCATGATTGATAGAAACTACTTTTTCTTCTGTCAGAGCTGCTCAGTGTTCCTCAGTGTAAATGGGGATTTTTCAGCTCCACAAACAGCAAGATGAAAATCAGAACTATTATTCAGCGCACAGAAGCAGAGCTGATGAAGTAATGATGACAGGCGGAAACAGACATTATTCTGATTCTTTAGCAGTGCGGACAGGTTGCCTGCAGTCTGGATCAGAGGGAGAAAATGTGAAGCTGGTGGAGATGTGTAACATTGTATCTGGATGTGGGGATGGGATTTACGTCTGTCTGCTGGTTTAAGTTATGTTGATGCGTAAAACAACTGAAATTCCCTGCAGTCTGAAAAATGAGGCTTCCTGGTTACTTTAAAAGTTCAATAAAAGCCTAAATATGTTGATGGAATAAGTAATGAAATAAGATATAAATAACTGCTTGCATTCATCTTGTAGTATATCCTCCCTGAGATTAATTACCCACCGAGTACATCATTACTTAAGCAGGTGTCATTAAACTAATTAACATTTTACAGAAAAAATGCAGAAAAATAATAAATACATAGGATGGAGGGTAATATATGATAAAAAAGTTTATTTTGACTGGTGAATAATGAAGAGACACAGGCTGAGGTGATTTTAAAACAAACTAAGCTGATGATACTGCAGGGATGTTTTGTTATTCCAGAAATTTCTACAGGATAAATTTAACGTTAAAGAAAAGAGCAGAATCACACTGTGGCTGTAGTACATGTGGATATATCTGAAATCACATTTTCATTATATTTGTGTACACGGTGAAAAATGTTTGAAATATAAGTTGCTCCCATCATAAGATAAGTTTTGGTGTGATGAGGTCAAATGTACTTCAGATCCCATTTTTTCTTAATTTGTATTTGTTTGTTATGAATAATAAATTATTTAAATATGTAAATAATAAAATAAACATTTAACCAGATTCCTCCCCTCTAATGACTTAATGACAGATCAGACTAAACAGAATACATTTAAATACATTGAAAAACCTTCATAATTTATAACATCTCATAAAACATACATATGTATATGTGTGTGTGTGTGTGTGTGTGTCTGTGTGCACGATGGCTGCACAGCAAGAAGGTTGCTGGTTCGAATCTCAGCTCATGGGAGTGTCTGGGCAGTGACATCTGGTCCAGGCTAAGCCCAGGTTGTCCTCAAAGCCCCTGCATCCCACTATTTTTACTACCAGGCCTCTAACCGGACAAACTCTGAGGAAGGTGTGAAACCTCTGAGCCTTAAAGCCTCTGGCATACTTCTCGAGAAGCAAGAACATCTCCCTGTCCTCCACGCATTGTCTAAGCAGAACATTCTTCTTGTGGGTCTCCGAAGGGCATCGTGTGATTGGTCGGACATTTAAATTAACACGTGAAAGGATTCATGCAGGAAATGCGGTGCCAGCAACTTTCCACATGCAAGGTTGGATAGTTTTACTTAACAGCTGATTGAGATGATGATAAAGTTGGAAAATGTGTCATGCCACATTTAAAGAAACCTACCTGTTGCATGCATCAGATGTTTTCTGTTAAATGTGATACAACCGGATCAGTTGTTCATTGCAGACACCCCTGCAGTAAAACCCTGAAATATGACTTAAACAAACTTTTGGCATAAGGAACACCTCAAACAGCGTATAAGAAGGCAGAATAAATGCACAATGAGGAAGTTGTTATCTGTATCATGACTCTGCTTGCACTTAAAAACATTTTTGGCTGGAGGAATTTTGGCCACTGATGGCCACCATCCATTTAAGTGATCTCAATGTCTATCTTTACTAGATATCAGTAATTCTTACATACTGTACGTCTAAATGAAGGTAATAATAACCAGCTGACAAACTGGATAAACAGGAATAATTTACTGAATATGTTTAAGTATCTAATCTATAAATCTGAAATAAATTGTGCTATTTTCATTGCTGTTGCAAACATTTACACTGATATTTCAAGTAAAATCCACTGTTTTATGAGTCGCCTCGATGCACTGCAGCCTTTTATAGCATCTTTCTTAAACATAATACTTTATCTTCTTCTTCTCTCTTCACCACCCCCTCTCTGTTCTTTGTTCATTTCTCTGTTAGAAGCTTTTTTTGTCAATCCAGGCATCTTGATTGCCATGGTTACATCCTGCAATGTGACTGCTGTTGAGGCTAATTGCACAAAGCTCTGTCTTTACACACTGCTCTTATGTAGTTCTTTTTTTTCTTACTGTTTAGTGTTTATGCTGCTTTCTAGCATTGTTGGACAAGCTTGAAGTGTGAAGACACGGCTGTGTTGTGAAGACAAACCTTTAAATTATGCAACACGCCAGAGAAACATTTAAGATCACTTTAGCAAACCCAGATGATTAAATATTAAACTGGCAGCTCTCCGCAGGCTCAATAACAAATGAGGTGATCGAAGGAAAGGCTGCTTTTTTTATGACCACATCTTCACCCACATGGATCAATACTCCCTGAACGAGACACTGAGGACACAGGGAATACTCAAGAGTAATTTGGAGCACACTAAATATTTGCCACATTACAAATCTCTCAGCTGAATCCTGATCTGTGTGACTCATACAACAAATGTTATGTGAGCTTTCTCTCAATGTGGACATTACTTTGTGTGTTACATAGTGTGTGTCTGTCCTAATTATAGATCAGGCAGGACTCTAATAAAAACATACACTTGCTGTTTTTTTTTCCCATTTAGCCGACCATCAGATTGGTGCGCCTCTAGGTACTTGAAAAGAAAACAAAAAAAAAAAAAACCCATAATGCAGCATAAGCGCAGTGAGTAGTTGATGAGGCCAGGGGCAGCTGGCCCATTGTGGGCGTCGTCCTCCTTAAGCCACATGAAAAAAAGAGAGAAAGAGAGTTTATTTTGCCGGTCTGAGTCTTAATATTATTGTCCAATCAGCAGCCTGAATATCACTGTGACGT
>JBAMIG010000001.1:26692435-26712850 GCA_037177335.1 Kiunga ballochi
GATAGATAGATAGATAGATAGATAGATAGATAGATAGATAGATAGATAGATAGATAGATAGATAGATAGATAGGTATCATATTTACAGAAGTTCACCATTACATCCAACATCGGCTTTTCTCACTCATATCATGTCAAATTCTGATTTTTAAATTAGCACCTAAAACATCTTTGATTCAGGATTATTGGTGATAAAAGTCTCTGTGCTAACATGCTAATGTTACACAGTTTTATCACTTTGTATCAGAACACAACACATAGAAAGTACACATAAATGCACATGTTATCAGACTGATGCTAGTATCAGCACATCAAACCGTCTTTTCTTTCAATAAATTCTATCATTTTTTTCTGCATGGACATAAGTATTGTATGACTGGTTTGTCTGCTGGTTAAAACATAAACCTAATTAGCATATAAAAATATCAGCAGAGGCAGGGCTTCTTTCTGAAGCCATATCTTTACATGTGTAAAAATAAAACCCAACATCTGGCTCCTGGCTGTGAAAGGATTTTTATCCATTGCAGCACAGATGTGATGCTAGCACCATGGATACCAGAATGAGCTCAGTAACTTGCTCCCTGTGCCGCTGTGCAGAGCTAACATCTGTGCTCACTTCTACAATGACAAACCAGCCAAACTGTCCCAGAAAGTTGTGTTTGACAGAAAAGCAGCCTCCAGGATCTGTTTGCAGACACTGTTTTTATTTATAGGAGGTGAAATAATTTTATTTTTATTGAATTATAACAAAAAAGAAGGTTTTAAACCTTATCCTAAACCAGTAACTCTTCTTTAAAAGATAGCTCTGATGAACCAGTGGTTTGCTGCTTTGTCATAATCTTTGCTCATTTTCTAAAAGTTAGGAGAGACCATGCACCCTGCTCCTATAGTAATTAAAAGGTTTTTAATAATATGAGTGGGTTTTACTTAGAGGACATGAAAGCCGTTGTATGACGAGTCGTTATTTAAGTGACTTGCTGTGTTAAACGGTGGTCATGATGTTCAGCACAGAGCTGCTCACAGAAATCATTTTCCTCAGTGAGACAAAGCGCGGTCCAGGATGGGGGGAACGCAATGTGCATTGTAACCTTATCAGAAGAGAATGATAAACCTTTTCTCCATAATCCGACCCACCAAAACAAGAAGCAAGCAGCAGAGCAGCAGAGGCAGAAAAGAAAAGAGAAATAAATCTGCTAGAAGAGACCAGCACTGTAAACTGGCTCTACACTATAATGCTCTGCCACATCAGTCCATTCAGGGACTTTTCAATGCTTTTGTATCATGTGTTCTTTTATCATTATGTTTTAGGAGGCCATTTTCAACTGGTTGCTATGGAAACATGCTGACTTCTAATTATTTTCAGAAAATAAAGGTTGAGGGAGAAAAAAAAAAGAGAAAAGAACAGGAGCCAACAGGTCGAGGCTGATGAAGCCGCTTAGCACTCACCACATCCTGACTGACTCGTCCAGAGCGGATCTGGAAGTAGTTCCATGCGATGAGCAGAACCAGGATGAAGGGCAACATGTAGAACTCCCAGGACCACACCGTCACAACAAAACCCTGAAGGCAGAGGGATGACAGGTCAGACATAGGTGAACAAATACAAACCTGTTAGTCACATCCTGGATGCTTGTATCTGGTCCTGAGGACACATGCTGTAGGCTTACTCTTGCTAATGAAGACCTGAGCTGCATGAAATGTGCAGCACCGCTAATCTGCTCTGCTGGACTAACTCCATCCTCTGCACATGTATTAAGTCACATAAGTCTAATAGCTCCAAATCATCTTGTGTGCATTAAATTAGATCCGTTTCACTTCTGCTACAGGAGGCTGTGTGTAAATGTCACTAACATCCATACTGTCACATGCAATGAATGTTCCCCAGGATGACACAGTAATATGGTCTGTCATGTTTCCATTTAATATCTGGGGGGGTTGGTTGAAGCTGCAGTGAGCCAAAAAGGTGCTGGACAGGGTTTACAGGTTTTCATAAAGCCAATAAAAAAAGAGACAGAGGTTAACATCTGGTATAGACATCACTCTCTTCTGAGGCACATAAAAGATATCAGATCAGACCTCCCCCCCTCCCACAGCTGCCGCCACCACTAGTTTTAATGTGCAAAGAGCCAAGCACGCTCTTGTCTGTGTTATCACAAGCCAAAACGGAGCCTGGGAGACGAGATGAAACCAGTTCCTCGCTGGTAGGGTTATGTTTTATTAGCGAGGACTTTGTAATGACAGAGGAATTCTGGATCGGGGGGGAAAGCAAGTCACGCTTTGGTGGAAATGTATACTCAGACCATGAAGATGGTGATAATTGCTGCTCGCATTACACAGCTTTGGACAGCATGAGGGGCTCCTGGGATACAAAACGGATCACAGAAATCAAGAAGAAAAAAATCCCTGGCAAATGCTGAGAGTGCTACTGAACTGGAAGGAAGGGTAGATTAGCAGAAAGCAGCAGGATTTCCACACATTTGTTGTTTTAAAGTAACAACTGTTGAGTTAATGTACTAAACTTTACTGTAACAGCAGGAGTCCTCACAGCACTTACCATACATTTACTGACATTAGCTTAAACGTTAACAGCCAATTAACCTTTTCATGGCAAGGCCATTTTCCACCTTCTGTCTGACGCGACACGCCTAAAATAAAGTTGTAGGTGTAATCCTGATCTCAAACAAAACGAGTATATGTGTAACGTTATCTGCATTAATGAATAAAGTCAGAAACCTATCGGCCAATCAGAGTCAGGAGAAGAGAAAACCAATCAATACTTCACCGTGCAACCCTTCATCGTCCTGAAAACTAGCAAGACCTTCATGAATCATGTCAAACAAAGGCATAGTAATAGGAGAACACACTACCAGAGGTTTGTTTGGTTAAAACAGGAATATAATCGATGTTTGACCACAAAACGGCAAAAGTAAGACATGATTTTTGTCCCGCAGTGATGAAACAGACATTTGCAACCAGCAGTCTCTGCTTTCATGCAACACAGTAGAAAAAAGCTCTAAAGCGGACGGTTTCCATCTTATATAGCTTTCCAGTTAAAGTGCTGGGATTTGAATTGTTTGTTTTAGAAGAAAACGTTTTGCATCCCTTCATTTCAGTTTGCTACATGTTTAAACTGGAGCCTCCCTCGTCTGCAAACATCGCACACGTCTCTTTATTAATCTCAGGAAGGATCAGCTTTATAAATGTGTGTTAAAGTAAAAGTGAATAAATGATGCTTCTGTAAACCTGAGCTGTTAGTGAACACGTTGTTTCAGCACAGACTCTTATTCCAGCAGCTTCCACAGTTTAAATACCCTGTCCTGTTAGGAAATGAGGGGACATTAAGCTCACGCTTGTTTCACAGGTTTTGTGCTGACGTCTCAGGTGTCCCATAATACTTTGTATTAGGGTCAAACCTTACTATGCCTTCTCCTCTTTTTGATTTATGAAACTATCACCTAAAAGCAGCGGCTCAGTAAACACAGGGAATTATTCTCAGGCCCAGCAGATCGTCCCCGTCAAAAGCGACAGCCATGAGGAAAGTTGACGCAGATGCAAGAATTTCCTACGGATCACAGAGGGAACGAGGCGGATGGTAAATGTGAAGCCTCTCTCCTCCTGCTTGTGTTTTTTGGGTGGGGCGATAGTGAGAAAGATGGGAGGTGCCATGTGGGAACAGGCTGGATCTTTGTTCTGGTTTACAGAAAATTATTAGAGAAAAAAAAAGGCTTTAACCAACAGTAGCAGAAATAAACGTTTTTGTTCAGACCACGCCGCCATGAGGCTGCAGCGACTGCATCGGCCCGTCTGTGTGACAGCTGGCAGATGGTGCAGGTGGTTCGTCAGTGTATCCTGTCATGGAGAGGGAAACTTTGATTCATTACGCTTATATGGTGGCACTAAGCAGCCATTTATTTCTTCTCACTGAGGCTTGAAAAGACGGCGGGCAATGGTGTGAAAACAAGACTACAGATGGTACTGTCTTTCAAACACAGTGGGAGGAGTGTGTGTATGCTGCACATTTGTCCTTGCTTCTGTCATTTCTATTTCACTGTGTACAGTGAGCTGTCAGGTAAAAACAGCAATATTATACCTGGCTAAGATGTATGACTCAGTAATGCTACGGATAACCGAAGCTAACTTGATTAGCTGATCACATTTTAATTCAGTATAATCTGACAGTGTGAAATCAAACGCGTGACTCAAAGCAAAACCAGAAAGTTGCATCTCTAATAAAAGCAAGCAGCAAATTGAACAAAGCGTACTTCGGGCTATTTCAGTGGATCTCCATCCGTCCTGCAGGAGAACAAAGCTTCAGTGCCATCTACAGGACGAGCAGTGCAAAAACAAAAAGAACTTTCCGTGACCTTGATTGCTTGAATAGTTAATGAAGAACTTGCTGTGTGCCATTTTTATCAAGCCACATCTGTGAGCGTAATGACAAGAAGATCTGTGCTCACTTTACTTTGCAGTTTAAAGGCAGAGGCTAAAAGGCTATTTCCATGTTTCTGTCTGCGCTTGCTTACACATCCAACCATGACAGGAAGGAGAATGTGTCTTATCAGGAGAGTCTTTTAATTGAACCTCTGTCTGCACAATGAGGCCCAAATCAGAGCGAACACAGACTGGACAGAGGGTTAATGAGTTGTCAGGGAAGTAGAACAAAAATAGAATATCTGGTCTCCATTGGGATTCTACTCTCTCCAGCTGAGGCTTAACTCTGCATCCAGGAGACGAGACTTCAACAAAGAGTCAGCCCAAGCCCGTGTTTCTGCTGAGTCCAATGCTGCATTGATTAAGATTCGCTCTGGGAGAGTTCAAGTAGGGGTTGGCTAGGCTGCGGTTGTGTTCTGCAGCCTAGGAGGAAAAAGAAGAAGGAAGAGGCAGATAGTGTGTTGATAAGCTGTTCACCAGGAAGGCTAGCAGGCTCCTCTGAACACTCTCCCACTGGAAGCAGCTTTTGATGTACTGCAGAGTCGACATGATCGCCCTGTAAAGCGTCTGAACACGCAGCACGTTCCTGGCCAGAGCCTGAAAGAGAAAAACAATAAACATACAAAGCAGATAAATACAGCGATGCAGTTACGGTTTCAAGCAGCGTGGCGGTAAAACATCCAGTCTGGCACGAGTCTTTGTGGACAGGAACGGGCAAGAAAATGTCAGAAATCTGACCCGATTTTGTCAAACAAGACTTCCAACATCACAACCTGCACGTTACAAGCCGAGTCCTCCGCGTGTAAGCCAATTTTGGTGTTAGCGAGCGGCGTATTGTCTGACAACAATGAGTCTTTGTGGGAAGCGCAGACAGTCAGGCACCCTGTCTCGCACCCTGTCTTACACACTGTATATCAAACTAATGTAGCAGAACAGCGAGCAGGAATTCAGTCACAGTCGGGCTTAATTAAAGCTCAGTTCGGTTAAATCAGGCAAATGTCCACTTTATAACAAGTTAATTGGAAAAACATGCTAACTGATATCATTTCTCTGCCACTTTTTCTTTTCTATCCAGACAGAGATAAAAAAAAAATCCTCATTGCTCGTTATTTTTTATGTAACAAGTCTCCAGAATCCAACCTCCGATTGATCAAAACAACTAAAGCAAATGTTTTTATTAGGTAGATAAAACAGAAGCTACTCACAACACAACAAAAATCACATTTTTTGGCTTGGAAAATTAAAAAAATAACTTTTTAATTCAGCTAAACAACAAAATTACAATGGATTGCATCAGTAAAAGGTTCAATCAAACATGTTACGGCATAATTAGTAAACACTGTCCAACCTTTTTTGAGAATTTAGGATTATCCTCTATAAAACGCCTCTCTCTGGGCTGGAAGGTTCTTATACTTGCTCTGACCTGACAAAGACAAATAAAGACAGTGGTAAAGCATGAGTCTTTCAGAGCCTTTATGTCCTTGTGTGTTCACTGTAGGGGGAACTTTTACTTACAGGGTTAAAAATAACCTCCAGATCCAGAGTGATGTTACCCTTCGACAGCCCACCTAAGTCCTCCTTCTTCAGCGGGAAGACGATCTGTTGTCCCCTGCGGATCTGCAGGACAGAAAGGGCATCAGGTGCTGAACCCGGCCTTGAACCCGGCCATCAGTCACGCTGGATTAGATCTTAGCAAGTTTGCAACCTGCTGAAGTGCTATCGCCCTCTTCACTTTAATTTAGACACAGAGTGCAAATAGATTGGTCTATTGTCTGCATTACTGAGGCGGTGTGTACCGAGAGCAGGGGAATGGCAACTTTTCCCAGGAAGTCTGGCGCCTTGTCTCCGTCCTCATCAAAGAGCGTCACGACCAGAACATCATGAATGTCTCTGACAGGACTGTGGAGGAGAACGACACGGTCAGACACCACCGAGCAGCAGTACATCTGAAGTATGACAAAAAGAGGAACTAACAAAGTGAAGACTTTATTCCACTCTGGGTGGAGGCTCTTATAGACAGTGTGGGTCTGCAGGCGGTCATTCCCCAGTTCCAACACACAGAATGGGTCACTTTTACCTGCGAAACAAAACACACGACCCTTTAAATAAACACGTTACAGGCTTGCAATTTTAAACAGAATAAATGTTTCAAAATACCATTTAAATCAGCAGCCAGCAGATCTGCAGCTTTAATGACCTTGACTTGAAGGAAACCCACATCAGTGATGCTCCTCAGCGAATGTTTCAGACTCTGTGGACATGCACAAATATCTCAGCAAACACTACAAAATATCATGAATTAAACCAAAATTTGTATATTTCAATGTCAGAGTCCACACAATGACAACAAAAGGGATTATCTTGTTTTGAGCTGAATCAGAAGCGTTAGGATTCAACAGTCATTTTCCGAAGCAGGAAGGCATCCCAGAACATTTCACACCTCTGACAACGAATCCTTATAAATGAAGACTTGGATTCAAGTCTGTGGAAGTCTCTTCAAACCTTCCTGGCATTAGATGCAGCCATCCTTGCAAATCAAACATCGTCAAAGCAGCACAACACTGTTCATTACAACCTTAATGGCAGCGTTTTTTCAAAACAGTATTTACTCCCACCTTGTTTTCTGTACATCATGAATTATAGTTTACCCACTGGCTGCACACGACACCGGCTTTCTTTTCACTGTGCACGCTTTCTCACAACATCCTTGTTTCCATCAAGGTATCCACGTCTTTACTAGAAGGACGAGTCTCCCAGTATATTACCATGGAGACACTGCCACCTCTTGGCACTTCAACACAGAACAGAGGAACACCTGAACTCCTCCATTTTTCATTGATTTTATCCAATCCGCATATCCTGCTACATGCTGACAGTATATCAGATAAAAGCCTGCAGATTAAGGTCAGGAACTTCCGTTAATGTTCTCATCAAGTAGCCTCTCGCTTTAACTGCGGCATGATTGTTGGTGGCAGACGGAGTGGTTTAAGTCTCTCTGAAACTGCTGATCCCCTGGGATTTTCATGTACGCCAGTCTCTAGAGTTTAGTTAAAGACTGGAAATGTGAAGCTCAATCTCATAAATCTCAGTTTTCACTGAGGCTACAGATGGCAGGATCAAAATTTGGCATCGCCAGCATGAATCAGTGAAGCCAACCTGCTTTGGGTCAACATTTCAGGAGGCTGGTGGTGCAGTGGTACGAGCACTGTTTTCTTGGCCCTTAACGTCAATGGATTGTGGTTTAGCTATGATAGCATGAGTTTTATTGCCAAACAGTCGTCCTCGCATGGCTGCATCTTATCGGATGCAACCAAAGCAATGCAGGAAAGCAGATACTGACGTAGTTTTTCAGGTGGCACCGTCGCTCGTCGGGTTCATCCAGCGGTGCTGCGCAGAGGTCAGAGATGGAAACGCCGCTGCACGTGTTCAGACTGAGCAGGAAGACCAAGCGTCCTCTGCTGTGGTCCAGTGAGAGTGTGAACATGAGCCTCTGGTTGTGAGGAAGTTCAGAAAGGTTCACTTCACATCTGGACACAAACATACACAGCGTCCATTCAGTCAACACATATGAAACATTCAGCAAGCTCATTGGTGTGATGTGGGTTTTTTTTTCATCAATTGGATTTTAACCAATCAGAACAGGCTGCTTGTCATTTTTATCTTTACTCACATCTCACAAAAACACATCTGGTTTGTTTCTACAGATACGTTCATTTCTGGCCTCTTTAGCCAAACATGCTGAGAGCAGAGCTCTGTGATTTTCTGCCATGGAAACATGATTGTGACAATGAAACTGGAATAAATGTGGAATATCTTATGTAGGGGTGATCATTATCTCTACTGTTTTAAGGGTTTTTTCCCAGAAAAGAAAAGCTGGATGAGACATGAATGCATTTTAACCACTGGAGGTCTTTGATGAATAGCTGTACACTGTCTGAAATGGTTTTGATCTTTCAGGCTAATTCGCTGGCTAATTATGGCAGATTTACATTTTTATGACTGTTAATATAAACTCTTTAAATGAGAAAAGAAAAAAAGGAAAAAGCGTCCTGAAGTAAAGACATTGTGTTCAGACAACAAAACCGGGTCTGATGTTCTTCCTTCAGCATTAAAACAAACATCTGTCCATAAAAAAAACAAAAAAACGTTTATGTCACAATCTGACAAAACATACTATAATATAACCACATTTTTGCTAAACATCCCCAGTCATCCTGCTGGGGTTCTGCTAGAGGTTAAAATAGCCTCGTTTTATAAAAGTCTGGGGAACTGGGAGCAAAGCTGGTTTACAGTAATTGTAATCCAGATGCAGCAGCTTAAATTAGCTGCTATGGGCATTGGTCACTCACTTCTATGCTAATTCTGACAGAGGGGATGAAATTAGCTGGAAACCAGTTGGACTGCAGGAGGTAATTCTAACAGGAAGTAAATGTATGATTAAACAGTAGGTAAGTCATATCTGCATTTAGGAATAAATACTGCTGACACAGGATGAGCTGACTGGACCATCTGCCTCTCTAATTATAAATCTGTGTGGTAATACTTACAGCAGAAATAATAAAGTTAGTCCTGTTGTTCAGAGAAGCATCTCATTAGTTACATGTTAAATGTTTTTTTTAATAATTTGCCTTTAAACATCAAATTTTATCTTGAAAATATTTCTATAAAAAAAGATTTAAAGAGCTTACTCACGTCCCCAAACACTCCTCGCTCTTTCGGCCCTCTTTACAACAAAGCTCCACTTCCAGGATTTGTGGACTGTCCAAGAACTGTTTGAGGGTGAATCTCTCTCTCCACTGAGGATTGGTCGCTTTGCAATGATTCTGAGTTAAACACGAAAAAACATCCACATTCATTTAGTGTTGTTCACTTTTTCTGAATTTATTTGGCTAAACTTAGTCTCTTTAAAGTATAAACACACCCCCTGCTTTTCCTGTAACTTCACAGGGGAAACACAGGACTGGGAAAGGTGAACAGGTTACAGCAGAAAGACTCACACTGCAGAATGCTGGAGGTGTGGAGGGAAAATGTAGCTAGGTGCACGTATCAGACCCAGAGAGCACACCCGGCCAAATCCACCCTCTGTATACAGAAAGTAAAAAAGTACATATGGCAGCTAATTGGGTGATTGAATACATGAGAGCAAGGTGAGGAGAGTTTTACTACTGTGGGAAGAGCAAATAGTCCAACAGCAAGTTTTACACAAGCACAACTTTACTGAAACTTGGGTTGTAGCTGGAAAATTAACAATGGGGTTCATAGTTTTAATGGTTATCAAAACAAATAAAAGTGGGATTTTTTTTTAAGAGGAAAACGGAGACATACTTCTGGTTTGATATGCAATGAAAGATGAAAAATTACTACTCAGTGGATCTGAGCATGTCAGGAACATCCTATGTGGTGAGCACATTTAAACACATGTTTGGCTCCACCATTTTATTTGCTGGTGCAGGACTGGTATGGATGATTTTTACTGGTACCTGTGTTCTCTGGGTTTGGAGGGGAAAAGGCTGGGATTACCTACTGGTTTGAATTATATAAACTTCCTGGTGGCATTTGATTGGTTTGTAGGTGTTAGTGGGAGTGGTGATAACATGATGATGGAAGATGGCTTGTGATTTAAAAAGAGATGTTACAGCAGCACCACAAATACACATCCAATAATAATCATATGGATAAAGAGATCAAACAAAGCTGGAGTTACATACATAATATTATTCAGAAGAAAATCCTGCACTTTGTAGATACAGATCAATCACCATGGTAATAACAGCTGATAGGGAATACATGTACGCTCACTAGTCAGTTTATTAGGTCAACCTTTTCAATTAGTTGTAAACAGAAATGTCTAAACAGCCAATCATGTGGCAGAAACATCACGTAGACACGATGAAGACCTGGCGTGGTTGTTGGTCTGAGCAGCTCAGAAATAGCTGGATGCTGGATTCAGATGGGAGGACGTAAAGGATGAGTTCAGTGTGCTCCAACAGCCTCTGCTGTCCAATACAGGACATTTAGGAAGGAACAGGAGATTCTCATTATGGTTGGATGACACGGCTGCAGCGACGGTGTGATGCTTCAGCTCAAAATGAAGCAAAGTATCAGAGGAATGTTTAAAACAGAGGCTGTTCTGCAGGAAAAAGTGGAACTAGCTAAGTGACCCACAGAAGGAGTCGGTGATTATTATGTAAATGAGTTGACAGATCAAACAAACATTTTGCTGCTGTTGAAAAGCCTGACTGCTGTAGGGATATAATTGATCAGCAGTACTGATACTTCCTGCTAGTGGAAGACTCAGTTACTGGAAAATCTGCTGAAAGCTTCAACTGTTTTATGCAAAGGAGGGAAAGCATCAATGATTAATGTCACCTTGGCTAACATCTTCCTACTCTCCTCTTTGGTGGAGTTTAGAGGACAGGGAAAGATTCAGCTGTCCTTCCTGATCCGCCTTAAATTTTTGTTCTGTTCACCCATCATTGACCTCACAGAAAAGGTTTGTTAGCAGCCCAGATTTCATACAACGTTCTCTCTTCCATGTAGGAATTAAAACCCAATGAGGCAAGTTGTGAGAAAAACCTGTGTAAGTTAAATACATTTGGTTTAATTTAAGAGGTTTTAATCAGATTTACAACCACTTAGGAGCTTTGGTGGCAGAACATAAAAAAGGACATAGAGAAGAAGAAAGTGGGGGACAAAGGAAGGAGGGAGGAAGGAACTTATGGAAATATATCAGCATCCCATTGATACCTTGCTTTTATACTGCTGCTCTCCCAGTCTGAAGCGAACAAAGAGCTGGCCTGTTTGAGTGTCTACTGGCAGCTCCTGACCTTCAACCAGTGTCACAGACACCACAGATGTCCACAGCTGACTTTTCATCAGTGTTTCTGACAAACGAGAAGTCTGAGGTGTCCCTCCAGTCTGCAGAGACGGTTAGGAAAGGTATTACATGGAAGATTAAGGAGAACATGGAGGAATCAATGGATTTTAAATTAAAATCAAACTAAATAAAATAGATTTTCTTATAAAAAGAGATTAACTGCTGTCACAAAGTTAAATTACAGAATGGAGTCAAGTCAGCGCTCTGAAAATAAGAGATTAGGTAAGGTCTGTGACAGCATTTAAAAAAAAAAAAAAGCATCTCTATCGTATTCAATAAAGAATATTATTATAAGATAATTATTCAGTTCTTCATGAAGACATAGTGTAACAATGAGATTTATTTAATCCACATTTTCCGGACAGATGGAGCTCTGTTCGGACACATGCACAGGCAAACATTCAAGTTTTGATTAACACACCACTCTCCACCTGTCCAGCCATACAACAGCTTCCAAACACAGCAGCTGAATGTAGCCAGCAAGCAGAGACGTTCAATGTTTTTATGACTGCTTATAATGAGCGAAGATGGCGGCGGTTCATCCTGTAGGAGCTGCACTGTGATGCACAGCGTCATGCATAGGATACTGCACAGGACAGGGTGCGCAAAAAACAGCATGCTAAGCAAGCAACTGCACTAGCAAGTAAAAACCCTCAGTGTAAAATCATGACACAAAGGTTCACCTTATGATAAACATTGCTCTCTGTTTCTGTTATTAGCATTATCTGTTGTGCTAATATGACTAAATAAAAAGCAGCTCATATCTCTGCATGTTGCCATTTACCCAGAAACAGGGAGGAAAAGCCCTGAGCACATCAAGAGGCCACTGAACTACTACTGTATGGTGCTGAAGGAACGCCCTTGTTTTAGAAGATTTAAATAATTAAATGAATAAATACTTAATTGCTAATTAATTCAAGTAATGTTAGATTTAGATTTTTCCTAATCTTTTATTGTGGAAAGAGTTGCTGAGAGGGAAGATACAGCCAATGAGAGTCCAAGAGATGATGAAAACTGCAATATGGCAAATGGCAAAAAAACGGAGCAGAAATGGAGGAAAAAACACTACAACTCCATCGTTAGTGCTAAGATGAGCAACTCAGAGAGAAACTAGATGTAGCGGCCATTTTTAAAATCTGGATGAACTAATTTAATAGTTTGAATGATGTTAAAATAATGACGGGGAAACATCTGGAAGTGCTTAATAAGAATCAAAAAGCCAGGTGAGGGTTGATCTCTGGAGAATCTGACTTTTTTCTGCAGATCATTAGTGCAGTGTGAACAAAGTAAAGATTCAGATCACAAGAGACTCTGCGACTAGTCACTATAACAACTTTACATCAGTGTAAACCTGTCCTGCATGGGCAGCCCTTCTGAACTATGGTGATTTGCTGCCCTCTTGTGGCAACAGACGAGACTGACATCTCAACAGACAACTGCCAAAAGAGAGTAAACATGTACAAGCACTTCATAAGATCTAAGCATGATAAAATGTTTATTAAAATATTTTTAAAAAATAGGGACAACACTTAGTTAATGTTTTTTTTAAGTAAATCAGTCTTTCCTTTCTGTTTGGCAGTTATCTGCATGAAGCGGATACTACCTAATACTGGTCAAGTGTGTTCCTCCAC
This sequence comes from Kiunga ballochi, assembly GCA_037177335.1. NCBI lineage: Eukaryota > Metazoa > Chordata > Actinopteri > Atheriniformes > Pseudomugilidae > Kiunga > Kiunga ballochi. The sequence continues at coordinate 26,705,375 of JBAMIG010000001.1, forward strand.
CATGTCTTACCCTACTACTTCGTTTTCGTTTTTGGGCCCACTTCTGCTGCCAGGAGCATGCATATTAGGTGCAAAACAAAATGACACTGTGGTTAGTAAGCCATAGACAGAGACATTGCAGACATTAATGTGTAGTAAATACAGTGCAATTCATACAAGTGCCCCTCATGACAGAGCGCATGCAGTAAATACACCTAACGGCTTGCCATACATTGCTTTTCTTGCTGTCCCCATTCCTGAGGGAAAGACTCATGTCCACCAGCACGACGCCCATGTCCTCCTCCAGGCTGGTTGGGTCGTCCAGTGCCAGAGATAGCTCATTGACCCTGAGACAAGAACAATTTCAGCTTTAAGTTAAACGTATCTACATGCGAGACGGGTGATGTGGGGGAAAACAAGAGTTTTCACTGAGCATCAGGAAGAAGAAACCAGGCTTAGATATCCCACAGACCAGCTCAAACAGAGCAGTTGTGGGTTTGAGGCTATTGTAGGTTTTGAAAACGGGTGCAGTACAGGTAAAAATATACAACCATAAATTCATTGTAAACATAGGCTGATCTGTGCAAACACCAGAACTAAACTCCATCGCTGAGTGTGTGACTAGAACAAAGGAGAATGTGACCATTTTATTTATTAATAATGTCGAGAAGTCTGGAAAGACTGGTGCATCAATCAGCTGTTCGAACAGCAGTGGAAAACCTTTATTTTGGTGATAAAAAGTGACTGAAGTATACAGAACTTTATTTCATGGAGACAAACCTGTCTGTGTCCCTGAGCTTAAAGTAGGTCTAACAAAACAAACCTCTTACAAAACAGAAAATAAACAGCCTTTGTTGTGGTGAAGTTCAAAGCTGCTTCTTTACCACCGTTTCGATTGTTTTATATCGTAACAGATTATCAGAAAGTTGCATTGAGCAGCTTTAACACCATTTTTATTTTATATGCTAGCTGTAATGGTAAGGTAAATGTAAACTGTTTATCTTGATTTCTCTGAATGTCCTACTACAACGCAGTTACTAGTTAGTTACATTTCAGCAGGCACAGTGCTGCAACACGAGCTAACACGGCTGCTAAACAGCATTTCTGTTTCATGTCCACCAGAGGGCGCTCTTACAAGACAGAAGTAAAGAATTAAACAAAAAAGAAGGAAAGAAACTGCAGGTATTTCCTTAAAAAAACAAGTATTTGATGAAAAAAATATTTAAATAGAAAATATTTCTAAACTTATTAGATTTCCTTTACAAAAATACATCAATACCAATACTTAAAACATCCACAGCCCATCATGTACACAGCTTTTGTGCTCACTCCTCCAGTTTCCAACACCTCCCACACTCACAGATTACCACCATACTTACTTTTCCATCTCCAGATCACTGAGGAGGACAGAGGCAGAGCCCATGAAGTCATCGGTGGTCAGGTCTCGATCGTATACCTGCATTAGGTCAGATAAACAGTCACCACACTTGTTGCATTACAGTACCTGAGAAATCGCACACCTCATCAAATGCACTGATGTTTGTTTGCTATAAGTCTTTTAATAAAGTGATCTGTAACCCACAAGTTACCTTGATGTAAAGTCTCTGATTCAGATCCTTCACAGGCAAAGACAGGGACTCGTTCCATGTTGGGTTGAGGTTTTTATTAACCACTTTGCTTTTGTAGAATGTTTTTCCATCCAGCTTGAATTTCACATAAGGATCACTGGTACCTGAACAAAATATAAAAAAATTATAAATATTCAATATTAAATGTTATTTCTTCCTCCAACTTTCCAGAGAAGGGCTAATTTGTCATCATTGTTACTGCAATTAGTACCATTAGTACAATTAATACTGTTTACCACTTTTGACGGCAGCCTGGTCTCACCTCTCTGAACTTTATGGGAAATATGTTTCACATATTATTATGTTTCAGTTTTCAGTAAAAGGGGGACCCAAGCTGCCCACGCCGTGTGCGTGGAGGATGTAGGATATTTCCCTCTTCAACTGATGGACCACAACTTCCTGAGCCAACAGTTAATCCAGACTTTGCTTCCACTTTGACATCAGGCAACAAGGAAATACTTCATAAAGGCAACATGCAAACATGCCTGCATCAGGACACTAAACCACCTGTTTATTGATCATGACAGTGTCAAAACCTTTCTCCATTTAGTAGGTAAAAAAATGGCTTTTTTCTGCACAAATAAAAAAATCTAAAGTTTTGTTTAGTTTTTTTTAAGGAATTAAAGAAGATAAAAATAACTCAATTAAATATCTTAATGCCTGGATTAGGAACTCGGCAGAAATATCCCATTTTTAAAATCTGAACTTTTTTTGACTCTAACAAAATCTGAAAAACATGTTTTTCCACATGTTTTTAAGTGAAAATGATTACAGTGTAACTTTCTGCTTTCTGGTATTTACTGGAGTTCAGCAGACCAGTAGCCTATCATATGGTAAACAGCAGAGGTTTAGGTAAAGTTTTTGCCATAAAGTGATGCAAAATGTCTCAGAAACAGTCAGAATCCTATACGATACATTACACCATTAGGGGGTTTGTTCTAAGAATTTCAATAATAATAATTATTTTTCTTTGTTTTTCATTTCAATTCTAGTTATCTATATAACCCAGTATCACAACAAAGTCGTCTCAAAGGGCTTTGCACACAGTTAATCACACAACATCAGACATAACACACAATAAAGTAAAGACTACACTAAACTAAGCAGACCCCGGACATCCCTGTCCTTAGACCCTCCTCCTCAGTAAGGAAAAACTCCTAAAGAAAAGGAAGAAACCTCGTGGAGCCCACACTAAAGGAGAGATCCTCTCCCAGAATGGACAGGCAGATGTACCTAGGACTGTTATCAATGAGCTCATATACAGTATAAATAACACAGCTCAGGTTTGTAGCATGCAGCGGTTGCTCTTCATCCAAACAGCGGAGTGGGGGGGTGGGGTGGGGTACCAGGAGGTCTTCATGAAGTGAGGGTAAGGGCCCATAGTTTTTGGTGTCAACCTGAGTTTTAGTTATGGCTCAGATTTCTGCCATGTTGTTTTATCGTTCTGTGATCATTTTGCCCATCGATAAAGATGTTTATGTTTACAGCCACAGGTGCTGTTGTCTTATGGGAACCATTTTAAAAGTCTACCTGTGTAAACTGTGTGAACAGCAGCCAGTCTTAGTTCACAGTGTTTTTTATGCTCCTACATTATAGTATGAGCTTTTGTTGAAGGGGAAACATCTGGAAATGGATGTAAACGTCAGTGGATTGTCTCAACCTGGCAACACAACAGATGAATGAACTGTCATGTTTCTGAGTCTGAGCATTGGAGGAAATACTTTGCTTCTGAATTTCTGCTTTATAAAACATAACTTTAAAAATTCCCATGAAAACAGGTGTTTTTTCCCCTCATAGCCATCATGTAATCCAGATGGTCTAAAGCCACCAGAGCAGGTTTTATAGGTGGGATTAGCTTCTCCTTTCAAACACAGAGCTCGTCATTAGAAAACAGCTTATTTTTCCATAATTAGTTCTTTTTTTTTTTACATAGTAGTGTGTTTCTGCAACACACACACAGTTTTGTGTTGAGACTCATTAACAATAACTAGCATGACCAAAGTCATAAGGATGCTTACACGCCTCACTCAGAGGATCCTCTCTTTATTTACCAGTCCTTAGCAGGATTATTGTCCTACATAATAAATGCGTATTTACCTTCATTTTTTTGTTTGAAGATAAACCAGTCAGACATATAATATGAGTTTGTGCTCCTCAGTAACCAAATTGGGAGTGTGCTTATTCTAATAAGGCTGAAATGCTCCGTGCATGCATTACCTGCTATATGACTAAACTAAAATATAACAGTGATCCTGTCCTGCTTTAAAAATATATACATATAAGCTTAGTAATAATGAGTGAAACCAAACCCTTCTTTACCCTCATCTCTTCATTATCTCCATTGTCTTTATCCTGGGTTTGCATTAGTGAATGCACACACACAAAAGAGAGACTGTCATTCAAATACACGCAGAGAGTGAAAGCACCCACTGTATTGAATGCTGGGTGTGGCTCAAACATGCCCTAATATGCTGTCTGGAATCCTGCCCTAGCTGTCACAGGATCTGCACAGCTAACCAGACGCTCAGGTGTATTTGTTGTACTTGGTACAATAAAGAGTTGACAAACAGACATTCCTGGCTAACATGTATGAGGAAAGGCTGGGCAAACACACACAGGCTGCAGCAGCACACACTAGCTGTGAGGGAAACCTGGTAGGTTTAGCATCAGGCACTGATTAATGGAGAAATTCAAGGGGTTTTGCAAATCAGCACCGATTGATGTTGGAAGTGGTCTGGCAGTGTAAATTACAACCACTCGTTCAGTCAGAGAGGCAGAATAAGATTTAGGAAAAAACTTCAATAGCAAACTTTAAAAACATATGCATCCAATTTCTCTCTTCTCTGTTGCATGTACTAAACACCATGCAGTATTATTAGCTTCTGCTGGAACATGGTTTCTTTGAACGGATCATTAAAAGTATCATTATTCCTAAAGGATTTTTACAGAAAATTCCCACCTATGAATGTACTTTTGTTTATTTAATAAACATTGCTGTATTGTTTCCATTATTTATATGACATATACATTTATCATTTTCATTATTAAATTCATTTACTATTAAATTACTTTATTATTTTAATTATTAAATGATTTTTTCACTTATTTTTAAAATTATTTTCACTTATTTTTATTATTAACATATTTATTCACTTATTTTTATTTTTAAAATTATTTTCACTTATTTTTATTTTTAAAATTATTTTCACTTATTTTTATTATTAACATATTTATTCACTTATTTTTTAAATTATTTTTCACTTATTTGTATTATTAAAATATTTTTAACTTATTTTTATTTAAATGATTATTATGTGTAGGGATGTGGAACGGCATTCTCTGTTGTATCGTTTTAATGGGTGTCATTCGGTTGATTAAACAGAATGGTGGCAAAGCTAACACAGAGTGTTTGCTAATGTTTAGGCAGTAGCAGGACTAGGATGAAGCTCTTACCACAGCGGTCCCTGATGACCAGGTTGCGGCCTCCCTTCAGGTTGATGGTGAGCAGGAAAGATCTGGGTGTATCCTGGATGCTCTCTGCCACGCTCACAGACTCGTTCCCCATCTCGTACTAGACACACAAACCATTTCATTACTACTTAAACAACATCAGAGATCTGGATCAATGAAATATTCTGGTTGAAAATCTTTATTGAAAGCTTACAACCTTGAATCAACCTAAAAATAAAAGTCGAAAGATCAGATCATACACCGACCAACTCCTCTGAAAAATACATCAAGACAATGAGGTCCAGTAATGTGTGTGTCCTCCATGAACCTTTCCAAACTGCTCCTGCTGGAGATGTAGCATCGTGAACCCGCGCTCATCCAACCTATTTGGACCCATTTTGTTAAGTCACTCCTCTTTGCATAAATATACAGATGAACGGTACTGCTGCTGGTTAGTCCCACTGCTGCTCCCTCCACATTTCCCAGTACACTCTCCTGGTATCTCCACCATGCTCTGCATACTGTGAAAACCTTCTGGCCACTATGCAAGCTGTGATGAGCTGTCCTACCTGCAGTAGTGTCTGCAGACCTCCACTGCTCTCTCAGACAATGTTTGGAAATGTGTCGGTTCGTATAATTTTCACACTGCTGCTGCATCTGAGGACACAACGTCTGAAAAACAGCAGGTCCACTGCTGAATGTCCAAAATGACAAATTACTGCCACAAATCTTTGGATTAACAACAATAATTTAAACCAGTGTGCTTCCTGGAAACGGCTTTAGTGAACTCTAAGAGAAACAACTGTTTTATCACAGTTTATGATCCAGTTTTTCTGATAGACAGAAATGCTCCAGGTTTCTTTGTAAACATTACGTAATCCCTGACCCCCGCAGATTGTCTTCATCAGTTCATTAATCCCAACTCTTGACCAGTTCATAGAAACATAAAGCACAGAAAGACAATACAAAATGCAAACCCAGAACCTTTATGCCAGATCAATATGTCATCATATTTGATTTAATCTCAGTGAATCCTACATTTTTCTGAAAAAGCACTAAAAAAGAAAGAAAGCACAAAGAAGTTCTATGTTTTTATGCTTATAAATGTCTTCCTGTACAAACTTTGTTGCCACTAATGTGACAAACATTGGAAAACTATCAACAGGACCCAAATAATGTCATTTTTTTTGTTTACTTCCTCTCCAAGAAACAGATAAGTGTCACCAAAGCTTGCATTTGTTGGTGAATACATCCCAGCTAACTGGAATTGGCGTGTTATGTGGCACAACTCTGATGCTGAACACTAAACCACAGCCTGCTGTCTCGTGTCCTGATCCTGACACAATAATCTGGAATTAAGCTTTGATACGACTGCATGTCAGTAAATGTACGACGTGTTACAGAAACAGCCTAAAACAAGCAGCTTTTCAGCATAACCTCACTGAGAAAGACACGAATAACAATCATATTAGCAGAATCAGATAAAAATCCAGTACTGTCCAAACAGCATTACTTACATTTTGGTCGTCTTCGTCCTTTAAAATATAACTTCCAAAATCATAAATTATACTGCTGAGACAACGGTAAATAATCTTCCAAGCTTATGATGCGACAGCGTACGGAAAGGGTTTAAAAGGCACATAAAGCCCCAGATGATGAAAGAGTCAGTCTGCTGAGCAGCTAAAGGGCCAGAACAGATCTCTGCTTGGTATTTCCATCACAAGCACAAATCCTCTGAGCGTTTATTAAAAATTCCTGTGTCCTGCAGACTGACCAGCTAACCCCAAAACCTCCTCATGAAAAACAAGAGAATTTGCTTTACTTCTGTTGTTAAACAGCAAATAGCGCACACACAGTAATTATATATAATTTTTTTTTTTTTTTTTTTTGTCCTTCACACATATATTCTGCTGTAGCTGTAAAATCAGCCTCTATGGGACTCTGGTATCACTGGGTTCATATTAAATCCTTTGACCTTCATGCTGTAAACATTGTGTACACAAAGTAAGTAAATCAAGATCATTCCTGACGGGTCTATAAGTTGAGTGTTACAGCGTTAGAGGATGTCGCTGATGTTTCAGTTACCATTTGACAGATGAGCATTAAACAGATTATCTGATGAATTACTGTGTGGGGCACTTAATCATTTCAATCACTTATTTAAACTTGTTCTCCTGACATAAAAACATTTCAAATCAGGCAACTTTCATAAAGCCAATGATGATAAAAGCTAAAAAAAAATCTAATTTCATTGATACACGTTCTTCATTTGCCTTTTTTACAAAATGAAAATAAAACTGTTACTTTTTAGGGATATTTACAATATTTGGAGGTGCTGATCTTCATCCCGGCCGCTTCACACTCGGCTGCGAATCGCTCGAGTGAGAGCTGGAGATCGGGACCAGATGAAGCCAACAGA